>JABWTJ010000060.1:1433865-1690512 GCA_016801875.1 Solanum sitiens
AAGATATGGAGTATATAGGATCAGTTAGCCTTAACTTAAGCTAACTGACACAACAGAACTAATTATTATGTTTTTTCCCTTTTTAGCTCAACAGTTATTTATTTACTATGTATCATTTACTATGTATCAGATGGTAGCAATGTATCACACGCAGGCCTTTTTAAGGGATTTTCTGTAAAATGTAAACGGAAAAGGGTCATATTTGCCCTTGTACTCTTAGAAAAGGGTCGTATTTACCCTTCGTTATACTTTTTTGATATATTTGCCCTTACCATCCAACTTAGTACATATTTGCCCTTATATAGTTAACTTATCATGTCACCATTTTTTTAAGGGATAATTGTATATAATAGCAAACTAATAACCTAAAATAAATAGAGTAGCTAGGTTTTGATTTAATTGTGCTCCATAGCAAACGTTTGAAAAAAAATGCCAGGCGCCTCTCTCCCAATATCTCGCTCGCCACTCTCCTCCAATCTCTCCCTCGCTTCCTCACTTTTTATACAAACACAAGTGTATAAAAATTGTTTCGAATTGTATAAAGCAGAGGAAATTGTATAAATACATATATTTTTGTTCCCCTCTCTCCCCTCTTCCACTCGCCACTCTCCCAAATCTCGCTCGTCACCCTCGCCTTTCTCACTTATACAAACAGAAGCGAATTGTATAAGTTGCGTTTTTGATTGTATAAAGCGTGAGAAAATTGTATATACACATGCAAGTACATATATTTTCGTCTTATACACTTATAATTATACAATAAAAATACTCCCCTGCCCAGTTTCTTTTGTCTTTCTCTCTTTCTCGTTTTATACAATTTTCAAATTGTATCTAATTTCTCTCTTTCTAGTTTTATACAATTCGATTCAATTGTATATTCTCTGCCAAGTATCTTTCGTCTTTCTCTCTTTCTCATTTTATAGAAATTCAAATTGTATATAATCGTTCTATACACTTATAATCATACAATTCGTTTTATACACTTCATTTTTATACAGTTCTCTGCCCAAGTGTCTTTCTCTTTCTCCTTTTATACACTTCGTTTTATACAATTTGCTTCAACTGTATATGTATAGCAAATTATACAGTTTCTATGTTTGCTATGGAGCGCAATTATGCAAACTTTGCTATAGCATACAAATATGAATTTTTTATTTGCTATATGTGAAAGTTGCCCTTTTTTTAATCCACATGACACTTACATGGCTCCATGTGTATAATTATAATTATAATTAAATTAAAAAGTTATTTTTTATTTAGTGTTATATCCGATCCAATTAATTGAAATCCATCGGCCCTAATTTCTTTACCCATTAACCCTTATTTTCTACCCATCATCTTGCATATGAACGATTCATACATTGAGAAGAGGCATTTATGTCTTGATTGAGAGAGAAGATCCAACAATAGGTAAGATTTTTATCCTTAAATCAACACCGACTGAGTTTAATGTTGCTTCGTTCTGTTGGTATCAAACGTTAAAATATTCACCCTAATTAATACTCTTTCCATTTATATAAAAGAATATGCATATTGTACACTAGATAGACTGATGATTGACCATATAAAAAAAACAAGAAAGAAACAACTGAAATTATCAATTTCATTTATGAGGGCATAATACAAATTCAATTCTGCAGGATTGTTTCTCCCATCTACAAACAAAAGCAATAAAGAAGAAAGGATTTAGTCACATAATCCATTAAAAACAAGTTTATAATCTCTACAAGCTGTTCTTTCTCAGCATCGATTTTTTCCCTTGTCACACAGTGGAGCATGTCTCTGGCCAACATTTAGGGCTAATATGGTAAAAAGAGATGATTTAAGGATAAAAATCTTACCTATTATTGGATCTTCTCTCTCAATCAAGACATGAATGTCTATTCTCAATGTATGAATCGTTCATATGCAAGATGATGGGTAGAAAATAAGGGTTAATGGGTAAAGAAATTAGGGCCGATGAATTTTCACATTAATTGGGTCGGATATAACACTAAATAAAACATAACTTTTTAATTTAATTATAATTATAATTAAAATTATACACATGGAGCCATGTAAGTGCCATGTGGACTAAAAAAAATGGTGACATGATAAATTAACTATATAAGGGCAAATATGTACTCAAAGTTGGATGATAAGGATAAATATATCAAAAAAGTATGACGAAAGATAAATATGACCATTTCTAAGAATACAAGGGCAAATATGACCCTTTTCCTAAATGTAAATTAGTTGGGACAGGTTGTAATTCTTGTCTTACACTATGTGATTCCTTTAATTTTTACTTAAAAATACATCACAATAGTTCAATCTTCCTCGACGAACTAACTTTCTATTTCGATCCCGAACTATTCAAATTTCTTTTAAACAGTTATAAATTTTAGAGATGAGTTTGTGTTAATATTTTAATTTTTTATATATATATTATTCACTCAAATAATTTACATTTAAAATATGTCTGAGTTTTAAAATTTGTGTTAACCGCTGATTATATAAAGAATTATTTACTTGACTATTATTAGGAAAAGAGTTCAAAACACGTAGAAACTTTGATTCATCTAAACTTTATCGAACATATTATATTCAAATATACAATATGCGCACTAGCCGAAAGTAGCGAATACAAGCAAAACTAAATGCCTGCATATTAACTTGGTCACCGTCATTAAACACAAATATTTCCTCAATCCTTTCTTTTTACACCTATAATAAGAAATTATAAATAAATTCTTTTATTAATTCATTTTTTTAAAATAAAATTTTACGAACAATGTGAACACTTTTAAAATAATTGTAAGAATAATATAAATAAACTTTAATAAATGTTTCTTGATTTAGTAAGCGTTTGATCATGTGATACCATATTACGATAAAGTATTATGAGATGAACATGCCATTTTACGCTGATTCCATCTCATAATTTCATATCATGAGATGTAATACCATATTCTCCAAAAACCATGATATGGAATCATATGGGAATACCATATAATGATTTGAGTTATTTTAATTCAAAAATTGATCCACGAGTTTATATTTTGTTAAAATAAGTAAACAACCCCACGTTTATATCTACTAACCATTTATTTCACATGTAAATAAAATTTATGATCACATTATTAGTTTTTAAAACTTATTATTCTCACTAACATATTGTCACTTTAAATCACACTTCACGATTGTTGAGTAATAAAATCTTGAAGAGCCCGTGAAAAGTGTTTCAATTTTACTCAAATATATTGATGAAACAATTACTTAAGAAGAGAACAAATAACTTTGTAATAATTTATTATATGATTTTATGAACTTTTTTTTGTTTATTTGATAATATTAAATAAATAATTGGAGCTATTTTAATGTTTTAGAACTTATGAGATTTTTATGTTTATGAGAAAATATACAACACAAAAATTTCATATCGCATGTTCACACAAAACTTCAATTCCATCTCATGATTCCATATAATGATATCATATCGCATGGTCAAGCGGACCCTTGATAAAATCAATAACTAATATAAGACGACTAACATATTTGGAAAATAATCAACTAATATGAAACGATAAAAAATAATAATGTTATTAATATATAATAATAGAAATGTCAGAAGGGAGTTAATATTATGAACGTTTAATTCGGCGTGATTAAGTCGCGGAAGAAAATCACTTGCCGGGATTTTAGAAATATCTTTTAGTTTCTTGAAGTTATTTAGGAAGAGAAATCAACTATATTTAGATGGACGAGAAGTCAACTTGAATTATATGTATAATATTCTCTAGTTCAATATAAATAATAAACAAATTATTAAAAACGTGACAAGATATTAATTAAATAAAAATTAATCAATATATTCTTTTTATTCTTCTTTAAAATATAGATAATTATTATTTGAAATTTAAAAATACTTGAAAAAGTTATGCACATAAATATACATATACTAGTTAATCAAAAAATATAATATAGATATAATTTGAATCATAAGTATATTTATGTGAAATAATATAAGAGAAGTACACTGTTTTTCTTCTATAAAAAGGAGGTGAAGTCCATTATGACAACTTGGAACATTTTGGTGTTATATAGTATGTGTATTGACCAATTATGAAATATCTTTCTCATTATACTTTAATGGAGTATTATATGCTGCCAACATCCATTCTTATCTTCATTCCATTATTGTTTCTCATCGTTAAACAACTCATACCAAAATCTGGAAATCTTCCACCAGGTCCTCGACCATGGCCTGTCTTAGGAAATATTCTCCAAATTGGGAAAAACCCTCATATTTCACTGGCAAAATTTGCCCAAATTCATGGCCCATTGATTTCTGTCAAGCTGGGTACTCAACTGGTTGTGGTAGCTTCGTCCCCTGATACTGCAGCTGAAATCCTTAAGACTCAAGATCGTCTTCTATCAGCCCGGTCTCCGCCCACTGTTGTTCCATATGAACTCTCTGTTGTTAATCAACACTCAATTGTTTTTTCTAGTGATTTGAGCAATCACTGGAAGTTCTTGCGGGCATTTTGTCGAACACATTTGTTCTCACCCAAAGCGGTAGAGTCACAGACTGCTCTGAGGGAGAAAAAAGTGTGTGAAATGATACATTTTCTTAGGTCCAAAAAAGGGGAAACTGTGAAGATTTCTGAAATTCTGTTTGGTACCATTTTAAACACGTTAGGGAACCTTTTCTTTTCAAAAGATTTATGTGATTTGGATTATGAAAGAAACACCAGTGAAATCAAACGTGTTTTTAGAAAATTTATAGAATTGGGAGCTATGCCAAATATATCAGATTTCTATCCTCTATTAGAGCCTCTGGATTTGCAGGGATTGAGTAAGCAGACGAAAATATATCAGAATCAATTGATCAACATCTGGAGTGAAATTGTAAAGGAAAAAAGACAGGCAATTAGTCGTGGTAGCTCCGACTTCTTGGATGCCATGATTGATAATGGATTCTCGGATTTACGGATCAATATCTTATTCACAGTAATTTCTTTGAATCAATTTCTAAAAACTAATATACAAATTTCATGAAATAGGTGTGACCTTTGTTTTTTAACAGATGATTGAGACGGACATGACGCAATGTTGTTCTTCAATTTCAGGAATTAATGGGTGCGGGATCTGACACCACAACCTCAACAATTGAATGGGCAATGACAGAGTTGATGAGGAACAAGGGCGCTATGCACAAACTTCAAGCTGAGCTTACAAGTAATTTCAGGGAAAATGATATAATCACAGAATCAAACATCAGTGAACTTCCATATTTGGCTGCTATTGTCAAGGAGACATTGAGACTCCATTCGCCTACTCCCTTCTTGATTCCTCGTCGTGCACCTGAGACGTGTAAGATCATGGATTACACCATCCCAAAGAACTCGAAATTGTTTGTGAACGCTTGGGCAATAGGGCGTGACTCAAACACTTGGGAAGATGCATTATCTTTCAAGCCCGAGCGATTTCTCAACTCTAATGTGGATTTCAGGGGTCAAGATTTTGAGTTCATACCATTTGGTGCAGGGAGGAGAATATGCCCTGGCTTAGGTTTTGCTAGACAAGAAGTTCACTTGATTTTAGCAAGTTTGATCCATAATTTTAAGTGGTCACTACCAAATGATGAAGATCCAATGCAGTTAGATATGGAAGAAAAGTTTGGTGTTACTCTACAGAAACAAAAGCCTCTACTTATTGTCCCTATGTAATATGTATATCTTTTTTTTTCTATATGCAACATGTACCTTCACTTACAAATAAAAACTAGTACTATTATGCTCCAAAGCTATCTTATTTCTTAGAATGGAATTAGTTTTTGCATTGTATGTTATTCCTATATCAGGTGTGGATGTAACTGATTGTGAAATGAGTGTATTTCTGGTATATGTGAAATGTATATATGGTGTATTTTTGTGATTGTATGTCGTATATATACTGGACTTACGTGTCGATTTGGTAGAATGTTTAAGAATGATTAATTATCCGAATTTGGTGGACTATATATGATTTTATAGGCTGGATCTGAAAGTATTATGATCACTTTCTGGGCGAGTAATATTGGGCCTCATAACTCAACTAAGCAATTCCATGAGGCCCATCTAGCGCAGTTTTTCTTTTTTACCAAGTAAAATTTTGACACATATAGAAGTACCGAAACAACCACAATATGCACCACTGCCAATTGAAAAACAAATTCTAGTCATTTATGCAGCTGTCAATGGATTTTGTGATCGAATACCACTAGATAGAATTTCTCAATATGAGAGAGCCATTTCAAATAGTGTCAAACCAGAATTACTACAATCCTTTTTAGAAAAAGGTAGCTTAACTATTTGTAGGAAAAATTATAAATTGATGAAAAAAACTTCAACCCGTTTGGCACCAAGAATATTTGGGGAAAAAATGGAAAGTGATGCTGAGTTATATATTTGCCAAGTTCCCAAAAAACTAGTATTTGGAATTGGGCCATGTTCTAATATTTGAAAATTTTAAAAGATTAAAAATCTCCCAATCTTCTATATTTTGTAAAAAATACTCATTATTTATTAAATCCAACTAATATTTGTTACTATCTTAGTTGGAAAAATTTGAGTTCTAATTTAAGTGATAATATTGAGAAAAAAAGAACAATTTATTTTAATAGATTATATTTATAATCGAATCAATGACAAATTTGATTATGCAATTAATGTATTGCTCTTTCATGTATTGTTATTTTATTATTGTTGATTGTTATCAATTATGTTATCATGTTATTTTTTAACTGAACACATTCATTATAAATAGGTAATACAAATATATAGGTATTTTTAATAGTTTTAGAATTTGCAGATATAAATCATATTTTTTTAAAATAATCAAATATTCTTGGAAAAACTTGGGGACTAAAACATAGCCCAAATATTATTTACCAAGAATATTTGAAAACTTAAAGCCAAATATTGGTTAATCGAGTTCGCTTACCTTCCCCAAGTGAACTTTAGCGATATAGAGCTTTATACATAATATATATATTGTATATAATTTTCTTGAGTCGGCGATTAATGTATATCCTTTTTTATCACAACAAAAAAGGCTGGAGAAAATATTTGAATTTATAGTTCTTTTTAGGAAAAATTATGGAAAATAGCAAAAATGTCAACATATTTATGAAAAATAGTTATACTTCAATAAAATTATAAAAATTATTATACGTTACTTTCATAGCAATCTCTCTCTCGCCTCCCCCCTATATGTTGTTTTCATAGCAATCTATCTATCTCGCCTCCCTCCTATATGTTTTTTTCATAGCAATCTTCCCCCCCCCCCACCCCCCACCCCCACACATAATCTTCTCGAGATAAAATTCATTTAATTGTATTATGTATCAATTGTATTCAAATAAATATAGGTGAAAGTTTTTTATTTTATATCAATTGTATTCAGTCATATATAAGTGAGAGTTTGGTGTTTTATGTCAATTGCATTGAACAACTTTATTAATTTTTGTATATCAATTGTACTTGTATTCATATGAAATACAATATGCATTCATCTCTTCCCTGTCAAATATATTCAATATCAATGGTACAAATCAAAGAGCAGATAAATATAATTGTATTTGTTGTATTTTGAATACAAGTGATACATAATACTAAATTGCACTAAATTTCAGAATACAATGCAAAATAAATACAAAATACAATCCTCTCTCGATCTCGCTCGTCTCTCCTCCTAATATGTACTCATTTTGATACATATCAGTTTGTATTTTATTTATTTTTTTCTTCCAAAACTTACGAAAAATATAGAAATACAAATGTGTAACAAAACAAAATATTGTTATGAATTGTAATTAGTTAAACTATAGTTATAGCGTTCTATTTAAGGGGTAATGTTTGTTGTTTCTAAAAAAATTCCCAATTTATCTTTTTTTGAGTTATGAACAAGAGCTTGAAGAAAAATAATTTATTCAGAATATCATAAACCTCTGAGTAATTTCAATAACTCTCCGCTACAAGAAATTATTATTCAATAACTCTCCACTATAAGAAACTAGATAGAAAGTGAAAAACTATTCCTATATAAATTTGACTTTTTAAGTTCTACTTAAACATGATTTAGATAAACTAAAACAAGTATCAAATCCTAAACAAAATTAAATATATTCTTTAGTACGCCTACATGAATTAGTCTTTCAACAAATGAAAATTCTTAATCTCTACTACATCTTTGAATAAGAGGTTCATTACTCAAACTAAAAACTTAATCAATACTAATACATATATAGAATAATAGGAGGGACATTTTAGGTGGCTGCCAATTGCAATGGAACTAGCTCGTTCAAAAATAGATGCAGCTACAAAACAATAAGAGTAGTCATCATCAACAATTAAAGCCTCCCCCAATAGTTTTCTCCATTCTCTAGCAATCTATTTCAGTTTCTCCCCTATTTTGTTTGATTCCTTTGTGTGGAAGCCAAGAGGCAAATGTTTAGGAAATGCACGTGTATATGTCCAGAGAGCTTGGAGCCTACCCTAAAAAAAAAAACGATTTAACAGCAATAATATAATTGTCGCTATATTATATTTAATGGCAATAATGAATACAAGTATTTATAACCAAAACTATATAAATATCGCTAAAAACTTTAGAGAGACTTTGAATGTAATTGCATCAACTCAATTGTCAAAATTTATTGTCGTTAAGTGTTTCGTGGTTATAGTGTTATTTCAAGTACAAACACGTTTTCTTTTATTAGCTACATATAATTTTCTCGAAAGAAAAAATCATGCTTGAATTTATTGTATACTGATATTTTTTTTTTTAGTATACTAGATCAAAATTAATAATCTTAAGATAATTGGTAGGTTAGTTCAAATAATGTTGAATAAAATTCATTGGATATATTCCCTAGGGGTACCTCCCACGAGATATTGTGCATCGATTTATAATTGGATCATGTGCTAACGTCTCACAATGGGAAGTTGATAAGAAGAAAAAAAAATATATGAGATGTAACGACATCTTAATCGTTTTTGAGATTTTTTATTGGAGATAACTATAATGGCTATGCCTAAATCATAGCTAAAACTTATATAGCAATCTAGGTTGAGAACTTTTTTCCTTGTATATGATTCAACAAAGTTAAAATTTAAGACAAATACATAATAATCTTTTTTCTATTTTAGCCTTTTAGGATTAGTTAAATATTCTCATTCAAACATTTAATAATTTCCACTCATCAAAAGAAAAATAATAATAGGAATTAACAACTGGCACTAGCACAGAGCTATGAATATAACTGTGCACATGCACTAACCTATAGCTATCTATAAAAAGTTAAACTCAAGATTAAATGCTAGTTGAATTAGCGTGCAATTTATCTTTTGCTTTGAGATCACAAACAAATGAATATATCTAATTAAGCATTTGAGGAAAATCTTACTTTTGAAAAGAATATACTAATATTAGAAGTCGACTATATTATATAATTATTATAAATTTAGAGATTACGTACGATAAATGGGATGGAAATTAAGGTACACCATTATATTCTTTAATTATTTGACTAGCTAGACTAGCATGCGGGTCAATTCAGAGGTTTAATTATTTAAATTTTGTTTAACTATTTTTTCCCGCTTTCCATGAACATTAAGATCCGTCTAAATATCTAGATTTGCACTGAAAAGTCTCACATTATGTGTAAAAGACTTCCTAAAAATAGCGACTTCATATTTGATAAAACTCAAATTCATCACCGATGATTAAGAATAAAGAGGTACTCCACTACAAAAAGGATGGTGAAAGACGAGTAGACAAGCACGCGGGTTGTACCGGTCAGGTTTGAGCTATCGAGTGATGATTGGTCGAGGGGACTTCTATCATGTAGCAGGGTACAAATAAGCTAGTTAAAGACAAGTACTGATCAAAGAGCGAGCAACCGCCAGGTTTAATGATTTGGTGGAATATATAGATGTAATGGCTGGTGAATCGCTTCTTCTTCTTCCCCGAAGATTCAGACAAAAGCATACCTTTAGTAATTTTAGTTTTATTTAGTCCAATCGCGTGGCCCCATTTGATCTCGAAGTAATAAATTAGTAATATTTTCCTATTATAAGTCAAAATCGTTCGCGCACGCTTCGATACCATATGTTACGTTCAATGAAATATTAAAATTTATGCACTTAGCTGTGTAGTTAGACAAATTAACCAAACTAATTAATATATTCATTAATTAATCCCACTACTGGCATATTTTAATGACTTTCAAATCTAAGAAGCCGATTTAATATTCATTAAGTGGTAGGAGAATTAGTCAATGGTTATTCTTTTATTCTGCCACCTGAGTATTCGATTGGTATCATATTGGAAATTTTTATTTAATAATTATAATTTTTATTTTGTTAAAATATTATATTATTATCATATTAAATTAAATTTAGTATAGTTTGATGTCAGTAACTATCTATCCTGAATAATTATGTTATACTTTAAAATGGTTTATTTGGTAGAAAAAACTTTTTACTTCAAAAGGAGAAGTTTTAAACTTTTTTACAAATAGAAGATTTTAATTTTCTAAAAATAATTATAATAATAATAGTATTCATAATGTAATTCTTTAGGAGAGATTTTTCAGCATATAATTTTCTTAATATTAGTTTCTCTACATCAATATACCGATTGAACAAATTCTATTAAAATATCATACATTTAAGTTATTCATTTGTTTTTTGATTTATCATTATCTAAAATTTGTAATTATTAGCTTATATGTAGACTAATTAAATTGCTAAAATTTTCACATTAACATAGGAGTACCTAACATATATGAATATTATATGGAATTAAATACTTTGATATAATAATGATTTTTTTTAATATAAATTACAAATATACATAAAAAATAAAATGCATCCAGCTATATATCTAGATAAACTGAACTATAATAGTTTACGATTTTGATATAATAATATATATTTTTTTATCAAACTATACACCCCAACCTTACGTTTAGCTTTTTGTGTAATTTGTACTCAACGCCTAAGAAAAACATTAAAGTATGACTTATGAACTAGTAGTTGATAGAAAGAGGGAAAAAAAGAGAATGCGTAATGTCGGTGATCACATTTTATTTTTATAAATAAATATTTAAAATTTAGATCTACATTTTCTAAATATAGGCTATAAGCTATAATCACCTCATTTACGAAGATATAGAACAATCTAACTAATTTATCAGATACATAAATCAATTTTATGTAACATAGTAAATATAAAGTTGTAGCAGCAATAATCTACTCCCCGCCGTCCCTATTTAGTTGTCCACTTTAGAAATGACACACATATTAAGAAGAAAATAATTAATGATGTAGTAGGTTTATCATTTTATCCCTATTAATTATGAAGTGGATAATTTATTTTACATTTTCAAAGTAATTAGTCATTTAATTGAGGATATAATAGGTAAAAGAAATTATTTTTTCTTAATTTGTCAAACTGAATAAGTAATTAGACTATTAAAGAAAAAGTAGACAAGTATTAGGAACGAAGAGAGTAACTAATAGGCAACGCATGCGGTTCAATTAGTTAGCTAGTGGAGTTCGAACGTGTGGAAATTTGTAGCAATTAAAATTTTGACGGCTTCCGTCCCTTAATTACTTCTATATTTTTGAATTGTGTAGTTTATCAGTTTATCCTTATTAATTATGAAGTTATTGAATTAAATATTCGACAAGTTTCTGAAGTAATTAATTGAGAATATAATAAATAAATAAAAATTATTATTTTCTTGATTTATTAAAATGAACAAGAAAAATTGAACAAATAATTAGACAGACAGAGAATATAAATTTAAAGTATTTGGGGATTTGAGAAGAGCCTCCGTTGCCTTCACGTTTGGTGATCACTATTAATTAATTACTCCCCTATTCGAATGTTTCCTGTGAAAAGCCACGACGTAGATAATAATTTTGTTACATATATAAATATCGAACACAAAAAATAATAATTATTTATACTTTAGAATAGACAAAGAAAATGAATTGGTATGTGATATTTCACTTTTTTGATGTTTACAATTGTAAAGGGACCAATGTAAGAGAGTGTGAGTAGGATATTCATTTAAAAGGTAAAACCTAACTCATATCTCAGTGACATAATATAGGACGGAGAAGTCAACACCTAATTCAAACGGTACTCCTATTTCAATTAATTTACTCTACTTCTTTTATTTTAAAAATTAAGTGTTAGATTTAACTAATTTTACTAAACCATTCCATGAATATTTGAGAAGAGGGAACTAAATATGATAGGGTTCATGTTTATTGTTGAGAATCAGTTTGGTGTGATGTATAGAAGACTGGCAAAACAATGTAAGAAAAGGAATATGGACTTTCAAATGGTGGTCATTGACTTAAGAAAATATTTATTGAAAAGATTTCGAGGAAGGTTCTATAGAGGTGCAGGGAGGCTAAAGGCGTCTTTATTATATATATATATATATATACTAGAGTGATTAAGGATATATACGATGGAGTTAAGATTCAAATAAAGAAATACTTTCATAGTGTACAAATAAGCATTTTAACTATCCTACCTTTCAATAAATAAACACACGATTTGTACAGTCAAAGAGCGTGAAAGGCAACCGCTCCTACGTGTATTAATGAGTCACTCAATGACTGTCAACTAGTTAAATATTTTACACGTCGATTTTAGAACTAATAAAATCAAAATTAATTAAAATTTATATAGAAGAATCAAAATTAATTTTAATTTTAATTTTAATTTATATACAAGAATCAAAATTAATTCCTCCTCATGGTTTTTAGAGCTTGGAGCTCATTGTTTGACGGAGCTTAGAGGTTTGTTGATGATTGGCTTCTTGATTTAGGTTTTTTGTGGTTGTTGGGTCTGTTTTCATGGGGTTTTGGGGGTCATTTGGTTGCTGTTTTTGTGCCTTGTTCGAGCTGTTGGTTGCAGCAGTGTTATTTCGTGATGATTCTCATCGGAGACAGCAGATCTGATGGGTTTGGGGTCGGATATTTGGTGGGTTTAGCGAGCTCGAAGCTCATTCGCTTCAAGGGTTGTGCTATGGTGTGGAGGAAGAAGGAGAACCGCTGGATAAAATGAATTGGGGTTTTGGGTTGTCGGAGATTGGCCGGAATTAGGGGGGGGTAGAATTGTCATTTCAGTATTTTTTACCGTTGTGGGTTTCGAAAATTACTCCTCAGGCGCGCAGAATACGTGCATTTCACGCGTTTTGCCAGGTTGGACTCGCGTGTTTATTTATTGAAAGGTAGGATAGTTAAAGTGTCTATTTGTGCACTATGAAAGTTGGAGGTCAAAGTTAAAATTTGAAATCAAGTTTAGGATTTAATATAGGAATAATTGTATATAATAGCACACTAATAACCTAAAATAAATGGAGTAGCTACGGTTTGATTTAATTGTGCTCCATAGCAAACGTTTACCAAAGTTTGCCAGTCCCCTCTCTCCCAAAAATCTCGCTCGTCACTCTCTTATTCTCGTTCGCCAGTCTCCCTCTGCTCACCTCTCTCACTTTATACACAGAAGTGTATAAATTGTGTTTCTGTTTTGTATAAAGCGAGAGAAAATTGTATATACACATGCAAACACATATATCTTCGTGCTATACACTTAATTATGCAATTTACAAACATTTTACTTCGATTCAATTGTACGCAAAGCAAATTTTTATACAGATATTGTAGTGAAATAGGCAGCGAATTATACAATTGCGCATTATACAATTACAGTGAAATAGGCGAGCCAATTATACAATTGCAGCAAAATAGGCCAGCGAATTATACAATTTAGGCCAGCGAATCATACAATTGTATATGTATAGCGAGACCAACGAATTATACAATTGTATATGTATAGCGAATTATACAGTTATATGTTTGTTATGGAGCGCAATTATGCAAATTTTGCTATAACATACAAATATGAATTTTATGTTTGCTATATGTGAAAGTTGCCCTTCAATATATGTATTATGCCCCCAAAAAAATGTAACAAGTCGAATGAATATATATATACATGATTAAGCTAGTCAAGTTGGGGGATTTTTTTTAACTTTTAGAAATTGAGAATTTAAATATATTCAAATAAAATAAATTCAAATTCTAAAAATTCTTTATAAAAAGTATTGTCAAATACAAGTCCAACGTTAAAAATTTCAAATAAAGTATTTTTTTATTTTCATAATTAAACGCCTACGTAATTTCGCTAAATTTCCAACATTTATATACATTATATAAAATGTGAATTGCATTGTATATAACATATATACGTACAAAATATTTTATTAAAGATAATCTTTAAATAGTTTGAACGTAATATTTTTAAAATGAATTTTCTTACATAATCTTTCTAACCATTAAACCTACTAACAAAATACAAATTTTAATTCTGAGAATGAAAAAATTTATTTTCTATTTATATTATTATTTTTTAGGTAATCTCCTCGTTGTCGCTAAAATATGATCAAACTAAAAAAAATAATTATTGATTCAATCAGTTTCTTAACAAAAAGGATAGATTGAAGGATAATTTTTGTTAATTTTTTGATAGTATAAGAATATTTTTTGCTCACTTAGATAGTTTAGAAATGTATATTAGATTTGAGTCACAGTTTAATAAATGATTTTAGCCAAAAACAGAGAGGACTAATTACTCTCCAAGTTTCAATATTTTTATCCTACTTTCTCTCTAGTTAATATTCCTTCACCCCTTTTTAGCAATTTCATTCTTTATTTAATAAGATTTGTTGATTTTTAGAAGAACATTTGAAAACTATCAAGAAAATAATAATGGAAAATTGTCTTTAATTTATGTTCTTAAATATTTCTCTTTTATAGATAGATGTGTCATATAACCCTGCTATTCATAATATAAAACTAAGATAGAGTAAACTCCCCTTCATCACATGTCCAACTTGAAATTCTTTTTTTCTAACACTTCTCAAATCTATATCTAACTCCCCCATACCCCCCCCCCCCCAAGCTTCCTTGTCTTCTTCCTAACTCCTATAAAATTACCGGCCACCATAATTTATCATATCACTTAAAAACCAGAGGACCATTTTTGCTCTGCCATGGCGGGTACTAACCAAACCCCAACCCCATACTATACTCCAACTTCCAAACCTTCACCACCCACCTACCCTTTTTCTTCTTGGAAAAAACTCAATCTTTACTATTCTTTAGCTGCCATCACTTTCCTCTGTTGTGCTTCTTATTACGCCGGCCAATTACAACACACCACCACCAATGTTGGCCTTCACCTCTCTAACATTGCCTCTAGTTGCTTCTCTTCTCAAAACACAACTTTCCCTGTTTCTTCATCTTCCCCTGTTTCATCTTCCCAATTGGATTTCACTACTCACCATTCCGCCGGCGATGACGCCGGAGGAGCTGTGGTTCCAGATGACACAGTCAAGATTTACCCACCATGTGACGTTAAGTACAGTGAATATACTCCATGTGAAGACCCTACAAGGTCGTTGAAGTATAACAGAGACAGATTGATATACAGAGAAAGGCATTGTCCAGAAAAGAGTGAATTCTTGAAATGCCGTATACCGGCGCCGTACGGTTACAAGAATCCGTTCAAGTGGCCAATGAGTAGGGATCTGGCGTGGTATGCTAATGTGCCTCATAAAGAATTGACAGTGGAGAAAGCTGTTCAGAACTGGATTCGATTCGAAGGTGACCGGTTTAGATTTCCCGGTGGTGGTACTATGTTCCCTAATGGTGCTGATGCATATATTGATGATATCGGAAAATTGATTAATCTTAAAGATGGTTCTATTAGAACCGCCATTGATACAGGCTGTGGGGTAAATTTTTTACTTTCTTTATCTGATCAATTTCTTGCTGATAAAACAGAGTATAATTGAATGCCTTACACAAAATACTTCTTTTTTTGCCTTTTATGGATGTTTTCTTCTTCATTGTTTACGCTCCATGAATCTTGATTATTATTTTTTTCATTTCTTGATTTTTTATGTAGTAAAAGCTAATTCCCCACATTTTTAGAAATCATGAGAAGTCTGCAAAAAGTCTTATTTTGGTTCAACTTCACATGTTCATCTCTTGCTTGGCACTGCTCCCTGCATGCATGATGTTTCTTCCTAATTCTACAGTGACATTTACCAGAAATTTGGTAGTATTGCATAAATCGTGTTTTAGATCACAAAATTCAAAAGTCATGGTTGATTACTATAACTTTGTGTTAATGTCAAATGACGGTTATATAAACTGGGACGGAAGGAGTAGTATTTAAGAAACAATTTATGCAGGTGGCGAGTTGGGGAGCGTACCTTTTGTCAAGGAATATCCTAGCTATATCATTTGCACCTAGAGATACACATGAAGCACAGGTTCAATTTGCTCTTGAGCGTGGAGTTCCTGCTTTGATTGGAGTTATTGCTTCGAAAAGACTCCCTTATCCTTCTAGAGCTTTCGATATGGCTCATTGCTCTCGTTGCCTTATTCCTTGGGGCGAATATGGTGTGTACTAATTCTGTTTAGTTTTGATCATTAATAACATGACATTGTGATTATATTGTAATTGATGTTTTAATGGATGGATCGATCAGATGGTACGTACTTGATTGAAGTTGACAGAGTCCTAAGGCCTGGCGGATATTGGATTCTTTCCGGTCCACCAATTCATTGGAGGAAATACTGGAAAGGCTGGGAAAGAACGAAAGAAGACCTAAATGCTGAACAAACAAAAATTGAGAAAGTGGCTAGAAGCTTGTGTTGGAAAAAGTTTGTTGAGAAGGATGACATTGCTATATGGCAGAAGCCATACAATCATTTACAATGCAAGGAATTGCGAAAGGCGTCCAAGAATCCACCAATGTGTCCTGCTCAAGATCCTGATAAAGCCTGGTTTGTCCCTTTTCGAATCATAGAACGTTGTTTTACAGGCTATAGTTTTATACTAACGAATCGATTGGTCTTATTGATGTGTATATATTCAGGTATACAGAGATTGAAACATGTTTAACTTCTTTGCCTGAAGTTTCGAGTAAAGAAAAAGTAGCTGGTGGACAGTTGGAAAAATGGCCTAAAAGATTACACGCGATACCACCAAGGATTAGCAGAGGAACTGTAAATGGGGTTACGTCTGACACTTTCAAGGAGGACTCAGAGCTATGGAAACGAAGAGTTTCGTACTACAAAACAGTGAATAATCAACTTGGGCAACCAGGGAGATACCGAAATCTATTAGATATGAATGCCTACTTAGGTGGTTTTGCTGCCAATTTGGTTGATGATCCTGTTTGGGTCATGAACATAGTTCCTGCTGAAGCTAAGGTTAACACACTTGGTGTTATCTACGAACGAGGATTAATTGGAACATATCAAAGCTGGTAATTACGTACATCCCAATCAAGTCAGGGTCGACTATATGAACTCTCACTATGCTTTATTCAATTTTAGTTTCCCTTGTTACATTTAGACATTTGTTGCAGGTGTGAGGCTATGTCAACTTATCCAAGAACATATGATCTTATTCATGCTGACTCTGTATTTACTCTGTACAAAGACAGGTTTGTAGTAACGATATAGTAGATATTGAATCTCCTTAGCTATTTGGTATGTTATATATTCTGATTCGTTCGTCGGTTGTAGATGTGAAATGGAGGATATATTACTTGAAATGGACAGAATATTGAGGCCAGAAGGAAGTGTAATAATAAGAGATGATGTAGATACATTGATCAAAGTAAAGAGGATAACAGATGGACTAAACTGGGATAGCCAAATAGTGGATCATGAAGATGGACCATTGGAGAGGGAAAAACTACTCTTTGCAGTAAAATCATATTGGACAGCTCCATCTATTCAAGAATCTTAGATATCTTTCATACATTTTCTTCTTCATATGATTCCTCTTTTATCTTTAAACAATTGTGATATATTATTATTCTTTAGCAGACTTCAATCACTTGATATTATTATTAATTTTCATCTCTGATCCAAAATAAGTTTAAAAAAAAGAACTTGAATCCTGTTTTCTAGTGCTACACGAAGTCTGTATCTAGGGATGGGAAAGTATTTAATTTTATAGTCCAAGATTTAGGGAAGTGGATTGCTGACAAATTTTTAATTATACAGTTAAGCTGTTCCCTTATTAAATTAATTAAGGTTAGCAGCCCTGCTTAATTAGTACTACTTCATCTACCTTTATTAAATTCATTATTAGTCAAAACTCCCTTCACCACATACTTTAACATCTTACTTTAATTAATTAGTTAACTATAAACATTTTAGGATCTTGCTTTAGTTAATTTGATATAAACCACTGATATTAAAATAGGATATGTTGCGTCTTACGTCAGTTGTCACCCATATATTATAATATGAAAACTCGTAATCAACGTCATTTCAAACTCGTGATGTTGCAAGGTATTTGGGGCTTCAACCAATGCACCCAATACGAGTTTTGATTATAAGAGTGCACAATTAATTAAAAATATATTTTCTTAGATTATTTATGCATATATATATATAAAATAAAATAAAAGTTATTTGATGGTCATCTTAAATTTTGTTTGAAGCGGCACCACCTCAAATCTCAATATATATACATATAGGTGGAAATAGATTTTAGGCCAAATTCGTTGGTGCCCCCTAAACAATTAATAAGGCATATTTAAAAGGGATAATTGTATAGAATGACAAACTAATAATAGAAAATAAATATAGTAGCTACCCTTTGATTTATTTGTGTTCCATAGCAAACTGTTTGTCAGTTCCTCTCTCCCTATATTCTCGCTCGCCACTCTCCTCTCTCGCTTCCTCTCACTTTTATATAAACACAAATGTATAAAATCTAATTCTATTTGTATAAAGCAAGAAAATATATATATATACATATATTTTCGTTCTCCTCTCTCCCCTCTCCCAGATCTCGCTCTCCACTCTCCCACATCTCGCTCGCCACCCTCGCCTCTATCGCTTATACAAATAAAAACGAATTGTATATATTGTATTTATGTTTGTATAAAGCAAGAGTTTGTATATACACTTGTAAATACATATATATTCGTCCTATACACTTATAATTATACAATAAAAATACTCCCCTGTCCAGTTTCTTTTGCCTTTCTCTCTTTCTCGTTTTATACAAATTCAAGTTGTATATAATTTCTCTCTTTCTCGTTTTATACAATTCGATTCAATTGTATATTTCCTGCCCAAGTCTCTTTTGCCTTTCTCTCATTCTCATTTTATAGAAATTCATATTGTATATAATCATTCTATACACTTATAATCATACAATTCGTTTTATACACTTCGTTTTGTACAATTCTCTGCCCAAGTCTCTTTCTCTTTCTCGTTTTATACACTTCGTTTTATACAATTCGCTTCAATTGTATATGTATAGCGAATTATACATTTATAAGTTTGCTATGAAGCACAATTATGCAAACTTTGCTATAGCATACAAATATGAATTTTATGTTTGCTATATGTGAAAGTTGCCCTATTTAAAAATATTTAAAAAATATCAAACTGATACAACGAGATTCTACATGAGATGTCAAAAATAAACATCACCCAGTCGAGGTGCTTAACTAAAACTTGATGTCAACTTTAGAGGATCGCCGATAATTTTATGTCCCTATAACTTCAGACATTTGTTAATTCCATTAAAAATTAATTACTCTCTTTCTTCTAATAGTATGCACTTAGCTATGTCCCTATTATTAGAGACATTTAACAACTCTTAAACTTGTTACAGAACAATAAACAGTACACCAGAATCAAATGCTCTAAACAAAGAGATTCATGCTTAAACAACACAAGCAATTTGTTATTGTCCATCGAATTTATGTTGTTAGAATGTATAGTAACTCAAAGTTAAATTTTCATTATTTTTGTTTAATTAGTTTTAACCATATTCACTGGTTTATTATACTGCATCGCTAGCTGTTTAATTTTTTTGTAAGTGAATCGGTCAAATAGTTAAGTAATTTTCCAACTGAATTTGTAGCCCAATTCATAAGTAAAATGAGGTTAAAGACTTGAGAAAATCAAAATTGAAGATATTTAAAAGGATTTTTATATCTCATGACTTCTACAACTTTTTCTCTCCATATACACTTGTATATCATTGTATATTATTGCAAACTATATGTATATCTATCTATACAATTGGCATATCATTAGGGGCGGACCCACGTTGGGTCCAGGGGTTCACTCGAATCCCCTCGGCAAAAAATAACACAATATATTTAAAGTAAAATTTCTGTATTTTGTAGATATATATATATTGAACCCCCTCAATGACAAATAGAAATAGATAGCTCAGTGGCAAGATCCCTAAAATTAGGCTATACGCCTCTGGTTTGAATCCATGCGACAACATTTTATTAATTGTTTTTCAAGCTTTTTTAGCTTTATTTTTTATTTTAAAAACATGCTAAAAGTGGTTTTAAACCTAAAAAATTCAAGAGTTTATTTTTAAAGACTTATTTACACGTTTATACTTTTATTTTTCGAACTCCCTGAAAGAAAATCCTGAGTCCGCCACTGTTTATCATGATATATATTTACATGCACAAAAAAACACAAGATATGTACATACACAGAATATACAACAATATACAGACTTGTTTATCGAGCAGTTCAAACTACAACATCCTTTAATAGTTTAGGGAATTAATTACTCTCTTTGTCCCAACTTATGTGGCACATTTCAGATTTCGAGATTCAAACAAATTTATTTGACTGTAGATTTTTTGCTTATCTTTTATATATTTTGGATAGTCAATTTTTGTGATTTATAGTACTTTTTTATGTAGTTTACAAATATATAAATTACAAATTTCCAATTTGACTCTCAAAATAATTTATTTCACATAAATTGAGAGAGAGGAAGTACTTTGAATGGAGTTTAAATTCTTGTAAAGGCTGCATGTTTAAGTGATGAGCTTCAATTCGCTAATGCAATTATTTAGTTAGAAAGCTCACTGAGGCAGAGAGTGCTATATATAATATAATTACTCTCATTCAGAGAAACCAGTAGTAATTTGTATAAATATGTATATTGAGCGCCCTGTTTTAGTAGCAACTTCAAATTAGAAATAGTTAAAAACGAAAAAATTCTAGATCCGCCACTGACTGGTCGTTCCTACTCCCTAATCCTTAGGCGACATATGTATATATCCATGTTGCAATTGTGTATGAAAACTCTGTATTAGGTTGTTCATGCATAATGTCCCTTGAATCCTAATAATTATATTATAAATAGAATCTCAACATATATACATTAACTCAGCTGATATATTGAAGAAATAAATAACATGATAAAGTCCATTGTTTCCCTTGTGGTACTAGCAATTGTGCTTCTTCAAAGCCAAGTGATTCAATGTCAGGAGCAGATCACAACATGCTCAGCATCACTTAACAACTTGAACATCTGCGCGCCATTTGTGGTGCCAGGGACCATAACCAATCCAAACCCCAGTTTCGATTGTTGTTCTGCCCTTCAATTAGTAGACCATGAGTGCATCTGCAACACTCTTCGCGTTACCGCTCACATTCCTTCTCAATGCAACCTTCCTCCCCTCTCTTGTTGGTAAAAAAATGAACATGTTCATTTCTTTCTTCAAATTTAAAACGGAAAAGAGTATGATATACCGTCAACTTTGTCATTCAGAGCTGATATACCTCTAGTTATAAAAGTGACTCATATATACCTTTACTGTTATATAAACAACTCACATTCTTAATTAGTATCATTCACATAGTGCTTACTGACTTTTATTTTTGCTGCAGAAAACTGAGCTGTATGTTGAATGCTGTCAATTATTCCTAGCTACATGAGCCATAGGAGAATACTATCTAGAGTTTCTAAGGCAATATACGTCGTAGGGAAATATGCTATGGTCCTATGTGAACTGTAAGTTAACAATATGATGTAATGTAGGTCAGTGAAGAGTCCTTTGTGTGTCATGTGAAATCAATAAGACAAACATGTTCTTATTTTCAAACTACAGACTCTTGTGTTTGATATTTGGAGCTAGTTTCTAAATTTGTGGGGGCAGAAAAGATTGTCTTATAAATCTGATTCTATTTCACAAGAAAATTATGTCCTGGCTTTTGCTTTTATTTGTTGAAATTAAATCAAACATGATTTTACATATCATAGGTTTGTCATATAAAACAAAGAAAAGGATAATAAAAAGGAATTTCCTTATTAGTAATTGGCAACAAATTGTGAGGACCAATCATGACCTTTTAATTTGGTTTTAGCTAGTATTTATGTCCATTAATTTTGAGTGAGCATAAATAAGCATTTAAAATTTATATAAAATAAAAATAAGTAGACACACACGTCTTATATAACATAATACATGTAAGACGTCACGTGTGATACAAAATTGACATTTAAGATGTCACATATGATAAATATGTCTATTTATTTAATTTTATAAATGTTTAAGTGTCTACTTATTCACACCCAAAATTAGATAGTTGAAATCAAACTAAAAAACACATTTACACTTTTTGATACTTCTACTTTGAGAAAATTATTACAATTAAACCCATCATCATTGTTCCATTGATCTAAGAAAAAAAATTAAAATTATGATTAATAGAGGACTTTAGAGTACACAATATAAAGCATCAACCCAACAAAGCTAGTCCAAGACCAGGTTACGAGAGTAGGATGGCCCATGGACCTGTGTCTGTTTTGTATAAGAGGACGATCTCCAATATGTGAAGATCTTTTTCAATATGTGACACAAATAATTTTAGTTGGTTAACATTTTAACCGTCTAACTTTTCGATGATGATTCGACAGGGCCGGCTTTATGCTTTAAAAAAAGAGAGCTTTAACATATAGCCACTAGAAAATAATCTAATTACCCTCTGTATCTATAGTTTGATAATTACAATTCATAGGGAGGAGAAAGACGAGCGAGACTTGGGAGAAAGAGGAAAGAGACGAGAGAGAGCAAAGAGTGGGAGAGAGAGCATTGTATATGTATATATAACAACCCTAAAAATGAATAGGATCAAGACTTAGGGTGTCAAGATTTAAGGTTGATAATTAATTTAATTAATTAATAATTATTAGCTGATTTAATAAAAAGGAAAATCAGATTTTTTAAATATTAAAGAGAGTCCTAAATTGACTTAGTCATCCCCTTATCCTAAACAACTACACACACGTTTCACTCTCTCTCAAATCTCTCTCTCACGTTCATCACTCTCTCTCTCTCACGTGAATTCTGCCAAGAACAAAAAAAAATCAGAAAATTTATCAAGGGTTCTTCACACTTGAAGAACTCACAAGAATTTTTAAGTAAAAGACAAAGTAATTAAAACGTCAAGGCCAAGTGAGGTTCATCGAGTAGGGGTAATTTGAAGTGAATTGATCGTGGTTTGGAGGAGTTTCCGGGCAGCAGCTTCAAGCTTGAACAACGTAAAAAGGTATGGGTTTCTCTCCTGGAATTCTTTCTCCAAGAGTACTTTCCTTCGAACGTTTCTCAAGCTCTTGAAACTAAGGTTGTTCCTCTTTGTATGTCCTTGTCCTTAGTTCCCAAACGAATTCGTAGGATGGGTATGTTGTGCTGCTAGATTTAGGCATGAATGATGTGTTTATATTAAATGTGAACATGTTTATGTACGGGAAATCACGATGATGACCATCAAAATGTAATCAGAAAAGTTGGTGTGTGTGCGTGCATATGGCAGTGTTTTGGCCACTGTTTTGGGATGTATAAATCACGTATTTTTGTGTATTTTATGTGTGTAATGTGTGTGCAATGTGATGTTCATTGTAATGAAATATAGTGGATTGAATAACATTCTTTTAGCCAAACGAATCTACGAAAGATGCGCCAAAAAAAAATGTGTTGAAATGATTTAAGAATGCACCTTAAGAATCATGTGTAATTTGATGAAAAAGGTGTAGAAAAATCGTGGAATAAATTTCCAGCACCTGGAAATAGGCTCTAGAAGAAATCTGGAAATTTTGGATGTCAAAAAAATTAAAAAAATAAATAAGTGAGGCCTGCAGGGATCGAACCCAGGACCTCACTAAAGCTTGCATAAAAAAAAAGGGGGGGGCGTTAGGCGGGGCTCGAACTGGGGCAGTGAAGCAGCGAAATTCGCCAGGCAAAAGGGAAAAATAAATGGGGTCGTGGGGGATCGATCCCACGCCCCCTTAGCGAACGCGAAAAAAATTAATAAAAAGAAAAGGGGCTGTGGGGAATCGATCCCACAACCCCTTAGTCAGTAGCGAATAAGGGGCATAGGAGAAGGATAGAAAATTCAAAAAAAAAAAATATGGGGGCGTGGGGAATCGATCCCACGCCCCCAGTAAGCTGTAGCAGCGTCCAAGGAGAAGGGAAAAAAATGAAAAAAAAAGATGGTGAGGCGTGGGAATTGAACCCACGACCTCTAGGTAACCTGCGAATTTGGAGAAAAATAAAGAGAGGCTATGGGGGTTTGATCTCACAACCTCTTAGTCCATGCGAATTGGACAAGAAATTTAAAATAAAAAATAAAAGGAGGTTGTGGGGGTTCGAACCCACAACCCTTCTGCCAACCTAAGAGCAAAACTAAGTAGACAATTAATCCTTCGATGTTAATGTTGGGATTTAATTTAGAGTTCTAATGTTATGAATATTAGAAATAAAAATCAAAGAAAAATATAAATGATATCCAAGTGACTCAAATTTGGGTTTCCTTGCCCAATCTTCCGTATTGATACATAAGTCATACGTGAACAAAATATCCAAGGATAATGCCACCTACTTAGATCAAAATTAAGATCTTGGCATATATACAAGATATATAAGTCTTGTACTACATAATCTTAGGAATGTAAAAATCACTTAACGAATTATGAATGAAGCCCCATGACTTGTATCTATAGACACATAAGTCTAACATACGTTCAAATGTAAGTGAACCTAAGATGTATGTAATGAAATGACGAAGCCTAGAAGGGTTAAGTATGAGTGTAAGATACACTAAAAGGCCAAGTGCAATGGCATATGATGAAATGAACATTCACGTAATAAGAGGTGAGTAACTATGAAAAGTAAAGGTGCTAATAATGAAAAATGTGGTGACAACATGATGTGAGGCTAATGTAAATGATGAGAGCAATCTCAAATGAGTCTAAGTAAATGTTATTAAAACGTACTCACCTATGAGAGTGTAAGATAATGAAGAGACCAGTCTCTGTGAACACTCTAATGAAAGTATTGAGCTTAACACACTTAATACTAATTATGAGATGGGAAATCATCTAATGAGCTATAATGTCCTTATACTAGAAGCTAGCTTCCATGACGTATGAGATGAATGAAATGGAACTTTATACTGAGCACCATAGACTAGCTATGAGCGGTGATGCCTTCTTTCGGGAAGGGCAAAGGTTCACGTAACTCTCATGAGATGAGACTGTCCGGCCTACCGGGTATGGGTCTCCATATATCTCCTAGTCTTTGAACCTATACTGCCAACATAGGGATCTGGCGGGGTTAAATTCCCATGTACGCTAGCATGTTATTGGGTCACTTTGGCCGGTGATTCCACCTCTTTTCGGTGTGGAGGAGACACTGGATTTCATGATGCTCACATGATTTATGTCGGTTAAAGTTAAAGTTCCCAATGAATGAATGAGGCCAGCCTCAAATGAAGCACATAAAGAATTGAATGATACCGAAGGTGTTAGGATAGGATAATCAAGAGGTGAGCTAGACTCAGGTAATGACATTAGGTTATTCCTGATCATTGCACAACAAACCCGATGAAAGTCTTAAACTACACCCTAGGTATAGTTGGTATTCACACTGGCCTATGAATGAAATGTAATGAAGTACGTATGAATGAACGAAGCAGACTCTGAGTTTGCTAATGAAGACTCCCTGGTTGAGGTCCCCTATGTTGAGCCCTCATTTTGGAAAGTCTTAATGTTAAGTCCGTGGTTCCAAGGCCTCATGGTATATAAATGAATGATACGAACGAAGCTATGTGATATGTGCTATATGAAGATGATATGTGTTGTGTGCAATGTGATATTTAATGTGATGCATGTTACTCTCATGGCATGACCTTCCTAATCTCAAATTGGCAAGTCCACTGACTTGACTTCCAAAAATTATGTTGTTAGGAAAGAGCTATTATTTCTCATGCATGTCCGTGGTGTGTGCTTGTATATACCCATACTTAGTACAAGTGTGTACTAACCCTATACAACTATACTATTTTAGGTGCAG
Source organism: Solanum sitiens (assembly GCA_016801875.1). NCBI lineage: Eukaryota > Viridiplantae > Streptophyta > Magnoliopsida > Solanales > Solanaceae > Solanum > Solanum sitiens. The sequence goes on from JABWTJ010000060.1 coordinate 1,460,141, forward strand.
GCACAGGTGGACGATAGAGCTACAGGATCATTGTTGCAGTTATCCGGACGTCCAGCATTCATCGGAGTTGGTAGGTCCTTATGCTTTCGAGGATGCTACTGTTTTATATTCTAGCTTAGTTTTAGAGTTGAGCTAGTGGAGCATGTTCCACTAGCGTTTCTTTCCTATTTTATCCAGACTTTGTATTGGTGCCATTTTGGCAATTATACACTTAATACTTATTGAACTATTTCTTTCAGTTGCTTATCTCTTAATGTTAGATGGTTGATGGTGAACAATTATGAAATTATAAAAATGTTTAACAAGTATGTTAAGAAACAAAAAGTTTCAAATTTTCCGCTAAAATTAATCTATATGAAGTAAGAATGACGTAAGTAGGCTTGTCTGCAACCTCTGAGAGGTCAACGACGCCGGTTTCGTCTGGGTCTAGATTCTGGTCGTGACAAAGTTGGTATCAGAGCACTAGGTTAACTTCCGAGGATAATAAGTTCACATCAACCACATTGAGTAGTTTCTAAGTCATGGTAGTGAAGTGCACCACTATCCTGAATTAGAGACTGCATGATGAGTAGGAAATTTCCCTTCTTCTGATCTTATCGTGCTTTTCTGAATGTCTGATTTCTTGGTGTTATGAGCGTATCTAACATCAATCTTTGTTGTTTTCAGACAATGGACCCTAGGAGGGCTATTGATCAGAGGAGAGGAAGAGCAGCTGCTAGGGGCAACCGAGTTCCACCCCAGGCTCCAGCTGTAGGAGGGGCTGTGCCAGTTAATCCAGCTGGGTTGACTGATGCTGAGGTGAGGGCATCTCTGGCCCAGATGGCACAGGCCATTGCTATGCAGGCCCAGGCTATGACTGCCCAGGTCAATCGGCAGAATGTTCAGAGGGAGAACCCACCGGTTCATAGCATGGCTGACAGGCTGAGGGATTTTACGAGGATGAATCCTCCTATTTTCACAGGGTCTAAGACTGCAGAGGATCCCCAGGAGTTTGTGGATGAGGTGCATAAGATACTGGTGGCTATGGGGGCCACTGATATTGAGAAGGTTGAGCTGGCTTCCTATCAGCTCAAGGATGTTGCACAGACTTGGTGCAAGATGTGGCAAGATAGTCCTGTCTTAGGTGGAGTGCTAGTCACATGGGAGCTGTTCAAGACAGCATTTCTGGAGAGATTCTTCCCAGGGAGATAAAGGAGGCCAAGGTTGAGGAATTCATCAACCTTAAACAAGGCTCTATGACAGTCAGGGAGTATTCCCTGAAGTTTGTTAAGTTGTCAAGGTATGTTATCTTCCCTAGTATTAAATAGCAAGAATGGGGAGAATACTGAACTTTGTTGAAATCATCCAGGTATGCTACTTCCCTGGTTGCTAACAACAGGGATGAGATGAGCAGGTTTCTCACAGGAATCAATGGGGACCTGGAGGAGGAGTGTCGATCTGCGATGCTCTATGATAATATGGATCTTTCCAGGTTGATGGTGCATGTCCAGCAGGTAGAGGACAACCGCAGAAAGAGAGGTGTTCGTGATGCTAGGAGGCCTAGGCCTCAAAATCAGGCAGTTCCCAGTCATGGAGGCCACAGGAATAACTTTGGAGTCCGTGAGCAGCCAAGGATCAAAAGGGGGCAGCAGAGTTCTGGGAATTTTAATCCTCAGAGAGGTGCTACAACTACAGAAGGCAGACCTGAGCCCAAGAAGGGCAATGGAGGTGACATGCAGCGTCCTAAGAAGAATTGTGCTAAGTGTGGCCGAGCTCACAGTGGAGAGTGCAGACAGGGCACTAATGCCTGCTTCGGTTGTGGTAAGAGTAGACACATGGTCAGAGACTGTCCACAGAACAGAGGTCAGGCTGGAGGTAATGCTCAGCCTAGGCTTAATCCACAGGGTGCAGCAGCAGCCGAGCCTCCTAAGAGGAACATGTTCTATGCCCTGAAGGGCAGGGAGGAGCAGGAGAAGTCCGCTGATGTGGTCACAGGTATGCTGCAAGTGTTCTCAACTTCTGTTTATGCTTTACTTGATCCGGGGTCTACACTTTCCTTTGTAACTCCTCTGCTTGCTCTTACTTTTGAGATATTGCCTAAAGTTCTACATGATCCTATAGTGGTTAGTACACCTTTAGGAGAGAATGTAAGAACTGATAGAGTATACAAGGATTGCCCAATAGTTGTGAGTGGTAGAACGATGTGTGCAAACTTGGTTGAGTTACCCATGCATGATTTTGATGTTATTCTTGGCATGGATTGGCTTCACAGTTGTTATGCTTGCTTGGACTGTCGTAGTAGAGTGGTGAGATTTCGCTTTCCTAATGAGGGAGAGTTAGTCTGGGAGGGGTACAATTCGAGTCGTCCTAACCCCTTGATTTCTAACCTTAAGGCCAATAAAATGATGTCCAAGGGGTTATTGTGTCATCTTGTGAGTGTTAATGATTTAGATCATGACATTCCTTCCATAGACTCAGTACCTGTAGTGAATGAGTTCTTAGATGTGTTTCCTGATGATTTACCTGGAGTCCCTCCCCTTCGAGAGATTGACTTTGGTATCGATTTAGAACCCGATACTAAACCAATTTCAATCCCTCCTTACAGAATGGCTCCAGCTGAGCTCAAAGAGTTGAAGTTGCAGTTAAAAGATCTCACTAACAAGGGTTTCATTCAGCCGAGCATATCCCCTTGGGGCGCTCCAGTGTTGTTTGTAAAGAAGAAAGATGGAACCCTTAGAATGTGTATCGATTATCGGCAGCTCAACAAAGTCACTATAAAGAATAAGTATCCACTCCCCAGAATAGATGATTTGTTCGATCAACTCCAAGGGTCTAGTTTCTTCTCTAAGATTGATCTTCGTTCAGGGTATCATCAACTTAGGGTTAGGGATGGAGATATCCCAAAGACAGCCTTTCGTACCCGCTATGGTCACTATGAGTTTTTAGTCATGTCATTTGGTCTCACGAATGCACCTGCTGCATTTATGGACCTCATGAACAGGGTCTTCCGTGAATACCTTGACTCTTTCGTCATAGTATTCATTGATGACATTCTCATCTACTCTAGGACCAAGGAAGAGCATGAACAACATTTGAGACTAACCTTGCAGGTACTTAGACAACATCAGTTGTATGCCAAATTCAGCAAGTGTGAATTTTGGCTTAGATCAGTGACCTTCCTAGGTCATGTTGTGTCCGATCAGGGCGTGGAGGTGGATCCCAGGAAGACTGAGGCTGTGAAGAACTGGCCAAAGCCTCTTACTCCCACTGACATCCGTAGCTTTTTGGGATTGGCTGGTTACTACCGCAGGTTTGTGGAGGGCTTTTCTTCCATTGCTGCCCCATTGACAGCTTTGACTAAGAAGAAAGCCAAGTTTGAATGGACGGAGACTTGTGAGAAGAGTTTCCAGGAGCTCAAGGACAGACTCACTTCAGCCCCGGTGCTTACTTTGCCTAAGTGTGGTGAGAATTACACTGTTTACTGTGATGCATCTAGGGTTGGTTTGGGTTGTGTTCTTATGCAGGTTGGTAAGGTGATAGCCTATGCATCCAGACAGCTCAAGGTTCATGAGAAGAATTATCCCACTCATGACCTGGAGTTGGCAGCTGTGGTGTTTGCACTAAAGCTGTGGAGGCATTATCTGTATGGAGTGCATGTGGATGTGTTCACAGACCATAAGAGTCTCCAGTACGTGTTCACACAGAGGGAGTTGAATCTACGTCAGCGGAGATGGTTGGAGCTGTTGAAGGATTATGACATGAATGTGCACTACCATCCAGGTAAGGCTAATGTTGTAGCTGATGCTTTGAGCAGGATGAGCATGGGAAGTACAGCTCACGTTGAGGATGAGAAAAAGGAGCTGGTGAAAGATGTACACAGACTGGCCAGACTGGGTGTGCGTTTGGTTGACTCCACTAGTGGGGATGTTTCAGTTCATCCTAGTTCTGAATCATCCTTGGTAGTTGAAGTCAAGCAGGGTCAGCATCTAGATTCTGTGTTGATGGAGCTGAAGGACTCAGTGCTGATGAAGATGAATGAGTCTTTCGCTTTGGGAGGTGATGGCATACTTAGATATCAGGACAGACTGTGTGTGCCAGATGTGGATGATTTGCGGACCAAGATTATTGCAGAGGCCCATGGTTCCAGATATTCTATACATCCAGGTTCCACCAAGATGTATCATGATCTCAAGCAGATTTATTGGTGGGATGGCATGAAGAAGGACATTGGAGAATATGTGTCCAAGTGTCCTAATTGTCAGCAGGTTAAGGCAGAGCATCTTAAGCCTGGTGGTCTGACTCAGATTATTGAGGTTCCGACTTGGAAATGGGAGGCCATTAATATGGACTTCGTGGTTGGGCTTCCGAGGATTAGGAGGCAGCATGACTCTATATGGGTTATTGTGGACAGATTGACTAAGTCTGCCCACTTTATCCCTGTGAAGTCTACTTATAGAGCCGAGGATTATGCGAGACTCTACATTGTTGAGATTGTGAGATGGCATGGGATTCCCTTGTCTATTATTTCAGACAGAGGAGCTCAGTTTACGTCTCATTTCTGGAGATCTTTCCAGAAGAGCTTGGGCACGCAGGTGAAGCTTAGCACTGCCTTTCACCCTCAGACAGATGGGCAGGCAGAGCGCACCATACAGTCATTGGAGGATATGTTGAGAGCGTGTGTGATTGACTTCAGAGGTAACTGGGATGACCATCTGCCTTTGATAGAGTTCTCGTATAATAATAGCTATCACTCCAGCATTGGGATGGCACCGTTTGAGGCACTGTATGGTAGGAGGTGTAGATCTACAGTTGGGTGGTTCGAGGTTGGAGAGTCATCCATTTTGGGTCCGGAGATCATTCATGAGGCCTTAGAGAAGGTCAGAATGATTAGGGACAGGTTGACTACTGCTTACAGTCGGCAGAAGTCATATGCTGATAACAGAAAGCGGCCCTTAGAGTTTGATGTTGGTGACCAGGTTTACTTGAAAATATCGCCTATGAAAGGGGTGATGAGATTTGGTAGGAAAGGGAAGCTGAGTCCGAGGTATGTTGGGCCATATGAGATCCTACAGCGTGTGGGTGAGGTGGCCTATGAGTTAGCATTGCCTACAGAACTAGCTTCTGTTCACCCAGTCTTTCATGTCTCTATGTTGAAGAAGTGCCTAGGTGATCCAGCATCAATCTTACCTGTTGAAGGTTTGAGGGTTGGTGAAGACTTGTCTTATGAGGAGGTACCTGTTGAGATTTTAGACAGACAGGTCAAGCGGCTGAGGAACAAGGAGATTGCCACAGTGAAGGTATTGTGGAGAAATCATCTTGTTGAGGGTGCTACGTGGGAGGCTGAGGCCGACATGAGAGCCCATTACCCTCACCTGTTCAGCTCTTGAGGTTAGACTTCTTACTCTTAAACCTATGTTTCCTTATCTCTCCGTATTTTATTGCTATTGATTGACTATGTATAGTGACTTTATTATGATCTGACTGGAATTACGATGTGGAGTGGTAGAGTCATTCGGGGACGAATGTTCCTAAGGGGAGGGGGGTAATATAACAATCCTAAAAATGAATAGGATCAAGACTTAGGGTGTCAAGATTTAAGGTTGATAATTAATTTAATTAATTAATAATTATTAGCTGATTTAATAAAAAGGAAAATCAGATTTTTTAAATATTAAAGAGAGTCCTAAATTGACTTAGTCATCCCCTTATCCTAAACAACTACACACACGTTTCACTCTCTCTCAAATCTCTCTATCACGTTCATCACTCTCTCTCTCTCACGTGAATTCTGCCAAGAACAAAAAAAAAATCAGAAAATTTATCAAGGCTTCTTCACACTTGAAGAACTCATAAGAATTTTTAAGTAAAAAACAAAGTAATTAAAACGTCAAGGCCAAGTGAGGTTCATCGAGTAGGGGTAATTTGAAGTGAATTGATCGTGGTTTGGAGGAGTTTCCGGGCAGCAGCTTCAAGCTTGAACAACGTAAAAAGGTATGGGTTTCTCTCCTGGAATTCTTTCTCCAAGAGTACTTTCCTTCGAACGTTTCTCAAGCTCTTGAAACTAAGGTTGTTCCCCTTTGTATGTCCTTGTCCTTAGTTCCCAAACGAATTCGTAGGATGGGTATGTTGTGCTGCTAGATTTAGGCATGAATGATGTGTTTATATTAAATGTGAACATGTTTATGTACGGGAAATCACGATGATGACCATCAAAATGTAATCGGAAAAGTTGGTGTGTGTGCGTGCATATGGCAGTGTTTTGGCCACTGTATTGGGATGTATAAATCACGTATTTTTGTGTATTTTATATGTGTAATGTGTGTGCAATGTGATATTCATTGTAATGAAATATAGTGGATTGAATAACATTCTTTTAGCCAAACGAATCTACGAAAGATGCGCCAAAAAATAAATGTGTTGAAATGATTTAAGAATGTACCTTAAGAATCATGTGTAATTTGATGAAAAAGGTGTAGAAAAATCGTGGAATAAATTTCCAGCACCTGGGAATAGGCTCTAGAAGAAATCTGGAAATTTTGGACGTCAAAAAAATTAAAAAAAATAAATAAGTGAGGCCTGCAGGGATCGAACCCAGGACCTCACTAAAGCAAGCATAAAAAAAAAAAAAGGGGGCCATTAGGCGGGGCTCGAACTGGGGCAGTGAAGCAGCGAAATTCGCCAGGCAAAAGGGAAAAATAAATGGGGTCGTGGGGGATCGATCCCACGCCCCCTTAGCGAACGCGAAAAAAATTAATAAAAAGAAAAGGGGCTGTGGGGAATCGATCCCACAACCCCTTAGTCAGTAGCGAATAAGGGGCATAGGAGAAGGATAGAAAATTCAAAAAAAAAAATATGGGGTCGTGGGGAATCGATCCCACGCCCCCAGTAAGCTGTAGCAGCGTCCAAGGAGAAGGAAAAAAAATGAAAAAAAAAGATGGTGAGGCGTGGGAATTGAACCCACGACCTCTAGGTAACCTGCGAATTTGGAGAAAAATAAAGAGAGGCTATGGGGGTTTGATCTCACAACCTCTTAGTCCATGCGAATTGGACAAGAAATTTAAAATGAAAAATAAAAGGAGGTTGTGGGGGTTCGAACCCACAACCCTTCTGCCAACCTAAGAGCAAAACTAAGTAGACAATTAATCCTTCGATGTTAATGTTGGGATTTAATTTAGAGTTCTAATGTTATGAATATTAGAAATAAAAATCAAAGAAAAATATAAATGATATCCAAGTGACTCAAATTTGGGTTTCCTTGGCCAATCTTCCGTATTGATACATAAGTCATACGTGAACAAAATATCCAAGGATAATGCCACCTACTTAGATCAAAATTAAGATCTTGGCATATATACAAGATATATAAGTCTTGTACTACATAATCTTAGGAATGTAAAAATCACTTAACGAATTATGAATGAGCCCCATGGCTTGTATCTATAGACACATAAGTCTAACATACGTTCAAAAGTAAGTGAACCTAAGATGTATGTAATGAAATGACGAAGCCTAGAAGGGTTAAGTATGAGTGTAAGATACACTAAAAGGCCAAGTGCAATGGCATATGATGAAATGAACATTCACGTAATAAGAGGTGAGTAACTATGAAAAGTAAAGGTGCTAATAATGAAAAATGTGGTGACAACATGATGTGAGGCTAATGTAAATGATGAGAGCAATCTCAAATGAGTCTAAGTAAATGTTATTAAAACGTACTCATCGATGAGAGTGTAAGATAATGAAGAGACCAGTCTCTGTGAACACTCTAATGAAAGTATTGAGCTTAACACACTTAATACTAATTATGAGATGGGAAATCATCTAATAAGCTATAATGTCCTTATACTAGAAGCTAGCTTCCATGACGTATGAGATGAATGAAATGGAACTTTATACTGAGCACCGATAGACTAGCTATGAGCGGTGATGCCTTCTTTCGGGAAGGGCGAAGGTTCACGTAACTCTCATGAGATGAGACTGTCCGGCCTGCCGGGTATGGGTCTCCATATATCTCCTAGTCTTTGAACCTATACTGCCAACATAGGGATCTGGCGGGGTTAAATTCTCATGTACGCTAGCATGTTATTGGGTCACTTTGACCGGTAATTCCACCTCTTTTCGGTGTGGGGGAGACACTGGATTTCATGATGCTCACATGATCTATGTCGGTTAAAGTTAAAGTTCTCAATGAATGAATGAGGCCAGCCTCAAATGAAGCACATAAAGAATTGAATGATACCGAAGGTGTTAGGATAGGATAATCAAGAGGTGAGCTAGACTCAGGTAATGACATTAGGTTATTCCTGATCATTGCACAGCAAACCCGATGAAAGTCTTAAAAAACACCCTAGGTATAGTTGGTGTTCACACTGGCCTATGAATGAAATGTAATGAAGTACGTATGAATGAACGAAGCAGACTCTGTGTTTGCTAATGAAGACTCCCTGGTTGAGGTCCCCTATGTTGAGCCCTCATTTTGGAAAGTCTTAATGTTAAGTCCGTGGTTCCAAGGCCTCATGGTATATGAATGAATGATACGAACGAAGCTATGTGATATGTGCTATGATATGTGCTATATGAAGATGATATGTGTTGTGTGCAATGCGATATTTAATATGATGCATGTTACTCTCATGGCATGACCTTCCTAATCTCAAATTGGCAAGTCCACTGACTTGACTTCCAAAAATTATGTTGTTAGGAAAGAGCTATCATTTCTCATGCATGTCTGTGGTGTGTGCTTGCATATACCCATACTTAGTACAAGTGTGTACTAACCCTATACAACTATACTATTTTAGGTGCAGGCACAGGTGGACGATAGAGCTACAGGATCATTGTTGCAGTTATCCGGACGTCCAGCATTCATCCGGAGTTGATAGGTCTTCATGCTTTCGAGGATGCTACTGTTTTATATTCTAGCTTAGTTTTAGAGTTGAGCTAGTGGAGCATGTTCCACTAGCGTTTCTTTCCTGTTTTATCCAGACTTTGTATTGGTGCCATTTTGGCAATTATACACTTAATACTTATTGAACTATTTCTTTCAGTTGCTTATCTCTTAATGTTAGATGGTTGATGGTGAACAATTATGAAATTATAAAAATGTTTAACAAGTATGTTAAGAAACAAAAAGTTTCAAATTTTCCGCTAAAATTAACCTATATGAAGTAAGAATGACGTAAGTAGGCTTGTCTGCAACCTCTGAGAGGTCAACGACGCCGGTCTCGTCTGGGTCAAGATTCCGGTCGTGACAGTATATTGGTTAAATAATTGTATATTATACATATATATTTGTATAGGGAAAAGGCTCAAATATGTCATCGAATTTTCAGAAAAGGCTCATTTATGCCATCCATTAAAAGTTTGACTCATCTATGCCATTACCGTTCAAGAAAAAGGCTCGTTCATGCCATTATTATTTTTTAACAATGGTTTCGCAAAAACATTTTTGACACGTGGTCAATTGTAATTCGGCCACGTCCTCAATTTTTAAATAAAAAAAATTAAAAAAAAATTAATTCAATTTTTATTCAGAATTTTAATTTTTTTTATTTTAAAAATTGATGACATGTCCGAATTATAATTGGCCACGTGTCAAAAATGGTTTTGCAAAACCATTGTTAAAAAATAATGGCATGAATGAGCCTTTTCTTTAACAGTAATGGCATAAATGAGCCAAACTTTTAACTGATGACATAAATGAGCCTTTTCTGAAAGTTCAATAACATATTTGAGTCTTTTCCCATTTGTATATATAGCAAGCGAAGTTGGGAGAGAGAGGAGAGAGACGAAAATTTGTTTCTTACATGGCTAAGGCCTCATTTGTTTGCACTTAATGGAGGTCTGAATCTTAATCATTCAGATTCAGTCTATTAACTACGTTTGGTTTTTAGGTCTGAATCTGAATCATTCAGATTCAGCCCATTAAGTTCATTTGTTTTATTTTTAAAAAAACCTCTTAATGGGTCTGAAGAGGTCTGAATGAATCAGATATGTAGGAGACTCTTAATAACATTCAGACTCATTTAATAAGTTATCAAATAATAAATCATCGCTTCTCTGCTTTGAGCGTGCCTTTTTATCTCATAACTAAAAACTTTCTTTCTCTATTTTCTCAAGCAAACACCGTTTCTCTCTCTTGAACTGGTAAGTTTTCATAAATCTTTTCAAGTATTTTTTATATTAATAATTTTCTTGTATTGATTGTGTCAAGAACACTGTTGGTGTATTGATGCTTATCAAGGTTTTTGAATGAAATCCAAATCATGATTATTAAAACTCTTAAAACTTTTTTTTTGTCAAAAATGATATTTTATTGAAATGAAATTTTTATGATATTTTATTAATTTAATGTTAATTTCACATGATTGAAAACAAATAACAATAATTATTTAATGTTCAGATTTAAATACTATATTTTAATATTCAAATATGTATTCTATTTAAAATACCTGAATATCTTAATATTCAGATATATATTCAGATTTAAACCTATTAATTTTAATAGAAAAAATGATGCCTAAGTATGTGTAGAGCAAGCAATCAAGCATGACTTCTCTGATGCGGACATTGTGCTATTGGTAACTCTTGTTGAAAAAATGACTTTAATTAACCCAAAAAAAGTATATAGAGAAGCAAGAGAGATATTGTGATGTGAGGACGCAAGAGTGGGCGCCAATGGAGAAGCACAAGGACCCAATTCTTACCTGTCAAAAGTCGTCGTCTTTACATTTATAGGGTCCCAATTTCCAACCACCCTTTATATACCCACGCCCATGCTCCCCTCAATTCATTACCACTGTCTCAAGATCCACTAAAATTGTCTCAAAAATGAACTCATGATACATGGGTAAAGCCAGCAGATGGTTACGTTCACTTCTCGGTTCTAAGAAATCGCCGTCCGAATCATCACCGCCGGCGAAAGAGGGAAAGAATAGCAAATGGGGTCTCCGCAAATCTTCCAATGGAAGTGGAAGAACCACTGGAGCTGAGATTGCTTATGGGAATGATGACCCACCAGCGAGCCCTTATGCGGAAGCACTGGACGCGAACAAGCACGCTATAGCGGTTGCGGCAGCCACTGCCGCGGTTGCAGAGGCGGCACTGGCCGCTGCTCAGGCTGCGGCGGAGGTTGTTAGGCTTACAAGTGGTAAGAGGTCCACTTCGGCTTATGGAAGTAGTAACACCGAACGCCGCCGTGAATGGGCTGCCGTTAAAATTCAGTCAGAATTTCGAGCTTACCTGGTTAGTGTTTTTTTTATTTATTCGATTCAATTTGTTTGTTTGATTTTAATTCGAAACTTTTTAGAACAAGGATTACAATTAAGAGAAATGAATTGAAACGCAGTGAGTAAAATGTTAATACGATTTTAGTTTTTAGTTGTTATCAAGATTGATGGTTTGGGAGGAAGAATTGAAGGAGACAACTGACAAGTTGCACAGTAACTTCGCTATCGTAACGAAATGATACCATGGGTTTCAAAACTATCCACTCCTTCGTGTCTGTTCACTGTCACTTTTTTTTTTGAATCTTCCATTAATTAATTTTATGACTTTGCGTCTTCTTCACTTCTCTTGTAATCAATAATTTGTTCTTTTTTTCATTTTTAAAGCTAAATCTCTTGGAGTTTCAAAAAGGGTGTATAAAAGATTGCTTCTTTTTTGTTTTTTTGGCAGTATCAGCAAAGAAACACTGTTTATTTCAAGGTTTAAAAAGAAGTTAAACTTTTTTTTTTTTGACAAACCTCATTTTCCTACCTACCTAGATCCAAATCAATAATTAAAACAAGGATGGGGGCATAGCATACTAGAGAGTTGGTTTGTCTAATGTCTTAGTGAACTTAAGTAATGGACTAGGTGAAGTGACTTGTCTTTCTCTACTATAATGGAGTAAGATTTTTTTTCTTCTTATGTTAAGTGGTGTCAAGATTGAGGAAAAGGACTTGCCAACCACCCTGTTTCACTCCAGTTAACTTAACAAAATAGCCCATTCGTGTCCATACTAATATTATAATCCTCATTAATGGTGATGAATATAGTGACAAGTTTTTAATCTTGTTTCCTGGAGAAATTTCTCGAGACAAGTCGACAATTTTAGATTAATGGGGGTGCAGTGTACTGCAGCACTTTGTGATTTTAGGTGCAGATTTAATACAAGTATATGTTTTTCTCAACAAATTTCAGTTGTATATGTAGATGAAAATGAGTCTACCTTCAGCTGCTGCCGACAGTATAGATCCATGACTGGTACTAATTGAACACTTAAAAGGTTTAAAATTAAGCTGCCTACGGACCTCACTGGACAATACCTACTAGATAAAACTAATATAACTCATGCACATGATTCAAGAAGAGGATCGAGCACATTGCTGCTGTTTTTTCTGTTTGCTCCTCATAATTTATCGCCATTGTGCTTTGTATTCAACTATAAAGAATTATTGCTTTATCTAGTGCTCAAATATTATATCAATTTTAGACTCGGGCAACCCACCCTGAGGTATGGGATCAAATAAAACTGCAATATCTCTTTGGGTAATACAGAATTTCGATTCATGAGCTAGGCCTTGGATGGTACTGGTTAATTGTGATGGCTAAGATGAATTGACATTTTTGTTCTGTGGGGCATGTTGTAGGCTAGAAGGGCACTGAGGGCACTAAAGGGATTAGTGAAGCTGCAAGCACTAGTCAGAGGTCGTATAGTGAGGAAACAAAGTGCAGATATGCTCCGACGTATGCAAGCCATGGCTCGAATCCAGGCTCGAGCTTCTGCCAATCGGAATGTAACTTCAGATCCTTCTCATTCCAGCATCAGAGCTTCACGATTTGAGCATCCTGTAAGTATTATAGTTTAGAGATGAGCCATGGACAGCCTTGTCTAAACATACTGTAGTCTTGACCTCATGATTTCATTAAAAGCTAGGATCTTTTGAATGTTCTTTTGTCGACAAACTATTGTTAATCTACTTCAACTGGTAAGATCTTGAAGTGTGCATGACTCATGCAGGAATGTTCTAAGATTAAAATGTTGCCTCAATATACTTGGTCAGAGCGACTGTTGATACTGATCAATTTTGAACTTGCACATTGATTGGATTGTATGGTAACCATTTTCTATTTCACCAAAAATCTTGCAGGGCATTGCAACTCTGAGAAAATATGATCCACAGCAGTATTCATTCAATTGTAAATATCATGGGCCTAACCTGAAGGTAGCACTCACCAGTAATTCTGAATTATATTTTATTTTCTCTTCGCAAGCTTCACACATGATTGGACCTTGGAAGCATATTCATTCTCAGAAATGTCGGCAGCTCCTAGAAGTAAAAGGGACCTTATTTATCCAGTAAAACTCACTTCAGTTAGATGTCTGCCAATTACAATCATGCATGCATTAATGCATCTTTTTTTTCCCCATATTAAATGCAGAAATCTGGTTCCAAATTGAAACCGCATGAGAGCTTTGGTCAGGATAGGTCACATTTGGCTTCCCAGTATATACATCACTGGATGGAGGAATGTGCAAAAAATGGCTACGGAGATACTTCCCTGAAAAAAAATGGTGGAGATCATGATGAGAGCACTGACAAGATACTTGAGATAGACACATGGAAACCACGTTTACACCCCAAACCAAGTGAGAAAAAGTCTCACAATTCACGTTATTCATCTTGGAACGATAATGCTCACGGAACAAGAACTGTCAACTCTATGTCGAAACATTTGGGAAACCATATGAAACCAAATCCTAGTATATCTTCAGGGGAAGTATCATCTTTGAGGTCACTGACATTTTGTCAAGATACTGATCAGCCAGCTGCTTGGACTGTTGAGCACAGCCCTGGAGTTCACTCCACGTTGTCCAGACCAGGGAGTAGCAGTAGAAGAGGCCCCTCTCCTTCGAGAAGTGAGTGCTCACGAAGCTTGTTTGGGGACTACCTAGGTCACCCCAACTATATGTCTAATACAGAATCATACCTTGCGAAACTTAGGTCGCATAGCGCACCCAGGCAAAGAGTGCAGTTTGAGAAAATTGGTTCGACTAAGTATGTTGATGGACTTGTGGATGCAGATTCAAATTCAGAGAAGAGTTGGAGATCACTTGGTAACTTTATGAACAAAGCAAAGCCAGGATCCGGTCAATCAGACCGAGTAGGGACACCTGATCATTGCAGTGCTGTCCGTTCCAGCTCTCCCTTCGGCCCGAGACAATAGAGTGATGCTTCCTTTGACATCGCAAAGCAATTTAGTCTTGCTGTACAAATTCTAGCGTAAAAATCAACCTTGGTCTCAATATGACCTAAGGTAAGTACTAGCCAAGTTGATGACAAGACTTATGTTTGTAGAGTGAAAATAACAGGTTGCTTGGATTGTCTTCTGTTGAGTTATTAAATTTTGCTTGTAACAATGTTGAGTTATTAGTTATTGCCTGTGACAATGTTTTGATAAAATTTAGTGTTTCCATTTTTAAATGACTTGTAACATGCCTGATGTACACTATTGATATGCCATTAAGAACTTTCTTTTTTTATATAAAAGTAAACTAAGAAAATGTTCATTAAAGAATGTCCATAATTACACTATTGAACCTGTGATTACTACTACTACACATCTAGATTTAAGTGCTTTTAAAAGGAGAAATGACATCCTCAAAACAGTGTGACAGGAATAACTATAAAGGACCAAAAGAATTGGGAGGTTGGTGAGTTACTTTTGCCAAAAGAATTTCGCGGTTTTTCCATCAATCAGTCACTCTCTCTCACATGAGAACTATGCATTCACGAAGGGAATACCTTTTATGTTAGGCTTTAATGTGCCTTTTTGATGACATTAGACCCCAAATAGTTGCTCAAAACTGAAATGACAAAAGAAAAGTAGCAATCATATGTTCCCAGAAAATTTTCATCCCACATGTATACTTCAATTTGGGTCCCATTGATGAAGAAAATGCCCAAAATAATATTCGTCCCATGCTTTTGAGCCAAACAGCCCCACACAACATGAAGCTGATCCCAATGTTAGGAATTACTTGAAGATATACATAAAGCTGCACTTTTTTAGTTTTTTCTTATGTTACTTGTGGATTTACCCAAGTTGGTGACTAAGAAAATTGAAAAGCAACAAGTAGGGAAAAGAGGTTGAACTAGCTGTTGGTGCCCTTTTACTTTCTCTGTAGTTTAGACAAATTTTTAGTCCAAAGTAGTACTATTAGTTTTGTCATTTTTCCTTTTATTTTTTTAGTTTCAAGTAAGACGTTCCTGCTGTAATTGTTGACATTCCTTAATGAAATTGTGTGGAGCTATCTTTTAAGTATTATTCACATCATCAAAGGATGTATAGACCCAAGTCTTTGTTAAGTTTCCCTTTGGACAACCATATTAAAAACAAGGCCTAACTTATCGGTAACCCTTTAAACTTGACACGAACTTTCACTTAGACACTTCAACTAGACGATGTTCATTTTAGACACCTCATGTAGAGTCTTGATGTGTCATTTTGACACATTTTTACCAATCAACAAAAATATACAAAGTGTGTGTTACACTCGTGAATAATGTGTAAACTGACCAATTAGACGACAACATGTGTTATTTACATCAAAATTAATTTTTAAATAATTATTTTTGAATAAAAATAAAAAGTAACCAATGAATCATTGACATATGAATTTGCCCAATAATTATTTTAAAAAAAGATCTAAACCAATAAATCCCCCATGCCCCTCCCCCCAACCCACCCTGCCCTACCATTGTCTTCTCCAAAACATCTGGACACCCATTTTCTTTGATTTTCTTTCACCAAATACTATATTTCTTTTTCCCAAAATAACATTTGGACTCACACCACCAACACACTGTTCCATTTTTATTTTCTTTTTCAAATATTTTTTTGGTTTTTTTTTACCCTAATTAGCAGGTTAAGAATTCAAAAAAAAAATTAAATCTATTCCTCTATAAAAATTAATTTTTGAAAGAATCTCGTGAATAATTTAATATTTAAATTGGTATATTTCTAAATTTTCACAGATTCATCATTTTTCAACATTTTACTGTAACTATTTCTCTTCACCATTGTTGGATATTTATGTTTGCAGGAATGGAAGCTGAAATTGAAAACAAAAACAAGAAAAAAAATTAAAAAGTCGACTAAATATGTATTTCACGCGCAATCATCGAGTGTATTACACTCATTGAACCAGGTAAGCAAAAAGTGTCAATATGACACAATAAAAGCTGACATGAGGTGTCTAAAATGAACATCACCCACTTTAAGGTGTCTAAGTGAAATTTCGTGCCAAGTTTAAGAGGTCACCGATGGGTTAGGCCTAAAAACAAATACAAACTGTTCTTCTTGAATTGAGTGACCATAAGTTCTCCTTCTTCAGCATCATTTTCCAGACACCAATTTGTCATGAGACGCTGCACAAAGAAAAGAAAAAGATTGATCAGACGTTGTACTGAAACAGTATACTACCAAAGGTTGTGGTCAATGGTTGGATTCTCTACCCATTTGTTTACTTATTTCAACACTCTACCCAATTTATTTTTATTACGGAAAAAGATTAAATATACCCTTTAAGTATTTTTTAGCTCAAAACTCTCCTGCCGTCTAATTATTGGATCACTTCTACTTTTCCATTTAACGGACTACTATGTGGCATTGTAAATAATAACGCCACGTTGACGTCCATCTAAGCACAACAATGTGACTAACCCACTCATCCCTTAAACCTCCCCGTAGGTTCTCTTTTCAGCCTTTTTCCGAGAACCTCCGCGTCGGCTCCTTCCTCTTCATTATCATTCTATTTCTTGTCTTTTTTTCTTGATAATCGTGAAATTCGGATTCAATTGTTTTAGATTTATTGTTTTTGAGGTAACTTCAACTTTGAATGCATCGTAAAATGAATGAACATCTGTGATTATCTTAGGATTTGCGCATATGGATTTAAAATTCGGAATACTTGATGAAATTTGAGGATGATGTATTATTGGAGAAAGGTTTCTATCAATATGAATTGTTGCTTGAATTTGAGTTTGTACACTTGCTGTGGCTAGATGTTTATTGAGATCTATATCGACTATTAATCCTTCATCTCCTGGATATGAACTTTATGGCGGCAATTGGTGCTTTGCTCCTGCCAAAATTATAGTTTTGATTTTCAGTCTTATATATTTTTATGCGTCTAATTGATATTGCAGTCCTCAAAAGGGGTGCCAGAGGTTCCATAAAGTACAAAGTACTTCACACAATAAAATGGTTGATTCTTAAAGGCCTGAAGAACTGCCTTTAATCCCTCTAAAACGAGTTAAACTTTTCTGATTTGCCTTTGAAATTTGCAGTACCTATTTTTAATGGGTGGGTGGATTAGTCACTTTGGTGTGATTAGGGGTGTGTTTGGTAAGGAGGAAAATGTTTTCCTAGAAAATGTTTTTCTGTAAAACAATTAGATTTTAGATTTATTTTCTCATGTTTGGTTGGTGAGTAGAAAATATTTTGAAATGATTTTTAGTGTTTAATTTATGAATGAAAACTGTTTTTGAGAGATATCTTTATTTTCAATAGAGTAAAAATATTTATGAAATTAAAAATATTTTTTAAAAAAGAAAAATATTATTTTTTTGGGGTGGTGGTGGGGGTGGGGAGTAGTGGGTGAGGGGAGGAGGTGGAAGTGAAAAAATAAAAATTTGAAGTTGATAGTATTTTTAAAAAATAAAATTAATTTTTTGGGGGGTTGGGGGTGGGCGGGGGCTGCCCGGGTGGGTGGGAGGGGAGGTAGGGGTTTAAAAATAAAAATTTAAAGTTGAAAATATTTTAATAAAGCAAAATTATTTTTTTGGGAAGGGGGGCTGGCCGGTGGTGGGTGGGGGGGTCAGGGATCGGGTGAAAAAATAAAATTTTGAAATTGAAAATATTTTTTTTAAATTGATGTTTTTCCAAAAAAAAATGTAATATGAAATTTGAGGAGAGTTTTGGAAAATATTTTCCTTAATTTTTGAAGGAAAGTCATTTTTCTTAATTTTGAGAAAAATAAGTTGATTTGAAAAATATTTTCCAAAACTTTTGTCCTAACCAAATATAAAAAAATTAAAAAATATTTTCCAAAAAATATTTTCCTACCAAACACACTTTAGGTGGATGCCCTCATGGTGTTATTATTGACATGTTGGATGCCGCATATTATCCCGTTAAAAGTGATCTAATAGTTAGATATTTGATCTATTTCAAGTACTTAATTTTGACCCTTTTTCATTTTTATTATTATTTACTCCTATTTTCCAGTTAGGGTTTTTAGGACTTGGGTCTTTTCAATTTTCAAAAACTCAAAGCGCCCACTGCTCCACACTCGACGGCAACTCTCACTCCTAATCCACTCAGCTCAGGATTTCACTGATTCATGGTGCTCACAAGTTAGAAGCTCGAGTCTTCTCACTTCTCACGGACTCTCAGGACTTAGGAGCTCGCAATTTCACTCTGCTCACAAGTAACTCTCAGAATTTTAAATTCACTTAATTTCAACATTTCACTGTTTTGATTTATGAGAAATGATTGTGAAATTTCACTTATCTCTTAGAATACTCCCAGTCGCTCACTCTCTCCATTTCACTCTCACAGGCTCAAAGTTTCACCCTCAGAGTTACAACTCTGCTCAGGCGCTCACCATTTCTCAATCTCTGCAATTGGTAAGTCTAAATTGCAACTTTAATTTCATGATTTCACTGCGACTTTTGGATTTGATTTATGAGAAAACTACAATTGAAATAGTTGAATTGGCATTACTTTTTTTTGTATTGGCATTTAGTTTGGCACTTTGGCTCATTCTACTTGCTGCCTTGTGTCTTGTGTGTAACTTCTGGTTCTACTTAGCCTACAGTTTGTAGTTCTTGTGTCGACAAACTACTGTTTTAGTTGGCAATATAATTTGTTTTAGATATTGTTCATTCTTTGTTTAGTTCCTTCAACAGTTCATCAGCCTCTTATAAGAAATAGTTCAATGAAATGATTATTTAATATCTTTTCGCAGTCTTTGGTGAAAGTATCATGGCTAAAAATATCATTATTAATAAGGTTGTTGGTGAAAGTGGAGCTTCTAATTCAAATGCAATAGGTCAAACTCAAACTGTCGAGTCCAAAGTAAAGAAAGAAAGGAAAAAAAGATCTCGTGCGTGAGATCATTTTACTCGAAAAACTGTTTCAGATGGAAATGATAAGGGTGTTTGTAACTATTGTAAGCAAAAAGTATTTTGCTGACACAAAAGAACATGGCATGCAATGCTTGGTCATATACCCAAAAGCAAGAAGAAGTCCATTATAAAAAAAATGCAAGAAGATGCCTTATAATAACTATATTAAACAATCAAAATTAGCATTTCAACCAGTGATAGGGGGTATTAAGGGTGATGTAGAAATTTGATCAGGAAGGGTGTAGGAAGGCTTTGTGTCGTATGAAAATTCTTGATGAACTTCCTTTATTGTTTTAAACAATTTATGGAAGTAGCACAACCTTGTTTCCGCATTCCTTCTTGTGACTCGTGATTGTTTTGATCTTTTTGATGAAGAAAAACATAAAACGATGGTTGTTTTTAAGGAAACACAACAAAGGGTGTCTTTAACCACTGATACTTGGACTTTCATTCAAAGAATCAATTATATGGTCATTACTGCTCATTGGATTGATTAAATATGGACTTTGCATAAAAGACTTACCAACTTTTGTCCAATCTCTAGTCATAGAGGTGAAGATCTTTTGCAAAGTCTATTAGTAAGTGTTCCATGAGTGGGAATTGCATTGGATTTTCACTGTTACAATTGATATTGCTAGTTCAAATAGTGTGGCAACAACTGAGTTGTATAAGCAATTAACTAAGTGGGGGACCAACCTAATGGATGGTAGTCCAGATAAGTCTCTTCCCAAGCTCGTAGAACATACAAAAATTTGAAGCAGCTGATTCTGTAACGTTTTAATTTAATGGTGCTTTGAAACACTCGCTAGAATTTATCGTCTCAGTCGTAGCTAGAACTGGTAGCAACCTAATAACTAATTAGGAAAATGTATTGAAAGAAAAAGTTTTTAAGGCGAAAGCTCCACAAACAAATGTATTATCAGTGCTGATGGTTCAAAGCAGACGAACCTTTGTAACATTTTGATTCATAACTGTTACTTGTCATTCAGTTGAATATAGTAATTATTGTAAACTTTTGTTCTTCCATAAGAAGAATGTTGGCCTGAGTAAAAGAGGAAAGAGGGACAAATTTTCTCAGGTGCATATAGAATATAGAAGAAAGCCTCAGTTTTTCCAGAACAGTTTCATAAGAACAATTTTAATCGCAATTCACGTGTCTCAGTTACACTTCCTTAAGAAGAATGTTAGCCTGAGGAAATCATTGGCAAGTGGTGATTTTGTGGAACTCTCTCTTGCTTTGAGTTCTAGAAAAATCAGAACTAATTGTACTCTTTCTTTAATTTGACGGTTAACTTATTAGCTTGAGATCGTTGTCCTAAAATCAGAATTCATAAGTCCCAAATCCTGGCTCCGCCTCTTTATGTATAGATCACCGAGTGAGATCCATTGTTCTGTTATGAAATTATTAGGAGATAAACTACAGAAAAATTTAATTTTCTGGGCTATTAGATTCTGTTTTATTCTTATTTGGGTACTCATTTTCTTTGGAACTTTATTTGAAAGCTTTTAATATAATGACTGGTAATATCTAAATTCATTAGAACTAAAATGAAATTGTACAAGATAGTTGTACAAGCGATACATGTGATGTTGCAGTGCAACAAAAGTTGTTTATTTGAAGCAAACTATTAGTACTTAGTTACTTTGTCCCGTATTATGTGAAGGTGTTACTGGTTGGGAGTAAAATAATCTTTCTTCTTGGCAGAAAAAGAAGAAGCATAAATAGGCACCGAAAGCCAGACCCATGTTTATGATTAGAGCCACGGGTGACTGTATCAAAGCAAACTGAGCAAGGACAACTGAGACCGAGAGGATGGAGAATACAGAGAGTGTATTGCCACAAGTCTGCAAAATCATTCACATACCTGAAAAGTCATCCTTTCTTCCTCACCTCCAACCCACAGTTAACGTGGTTGCTTCTGTCATTGAACCCAAAGATGCCAATACTCTAGTCAGGAAGTTAAATAAGATTGCACCACTGGAAAATTTGCAACATGTGAAGCGTGTGCAGAAGAAAAGCATTGATGGGGGGAAACCTCAATTATCTCTGCTTTTATGTATGATTGTTGGAAATGATGGTGGAGATGATTGCATGCCATACGAGATTCTTGAACTTGTCAAATCATACCAGCTGAGTACTTTCATCACAAAAGTTTGCAAATATGCTGCAACATCAAAAGAAGAATGGGATGAACAATGCAAGCTCTGGCCTACTTCATATCATCCGCCAACCTACAACATCAGTGGCATAACTGGATTTAGTGAAGAGGAGTCACAATCAGTTTTCAGCTTCATGAGACACACCATTAATTTGGCAACATCTTCTATTGGTCAGTTGGTCAATGCTGCTGTTATTGTAGATCCTTCATCTAAGCAGGTCATTGCAAGTGCTTGTGATCAGGTAATAGCCTCAGCCAGTCTTGCAAATGGGGTCAGCAAGGAAGGTAACTGCTCGAACTATCTAGAAAACCTCAAAGCCTCTAATTTGGAAAACCAGCAAACGTCACTTTTGGATGGTTCAATTAGTGAATTTAAACCTATAACTAACAATGTTGCTTGTGTACATCCCTGGCAATGGGCACTGCGAAGCTCTGGTTGCTGGCATCCTTTGCGGCATGCGGCTATTGTAGCCATTGAATGTTCTGCTGCCAGGGATCTACAACTGTTTCCTGATCACAAAGCTCTATCTCCTTTGAAAAGACAGAAAAGCGAGGAGTCTGGCTTCCGAAGCAATGGCCATAGTTATCAATCGCTCAGACCTTATCTATGTACTGGATATGACATTTATCTGGCCTGGGAACCATGTGCAATGTGCGCAATGGCGCTTGTACATCAAAGAGTTAGACGGATATTTTTTTCTTCCCCAAATTCCAGTGCTGGTGCACTAGGAAGTGTTCACAGATTGCAAGGGGAGCGGAGCTTAAATCACCATTATGCTGTTTTCAGGGTCGTGCTGCCTGAGGAGGTGTTCAGGAATAACGTAGTAGATGGAAAGACTTCTGGAAGTGGTTGAAACAAACACTAATCAGCTTTTTGGGGAGGTTAGGTCTTATGACACTTTAACTAAGTCAGATAAATGTTAATGTGCATAATTATCCATGACGTATACACTCGGTTTTCCTTCTTATGTAAATGCAAGGTTGCTGCTGTCTCGATGCAATGATCTGTTCCCTTGTGGTAAAGAAAAGGTTCTTTGACTATAATTTTCTCAGGCTTTTTTAAACATATGTAAAATTTTATTTTGAAGATTCCATACATGAATTCATAATCAAAATCAAGTGTTTGATCCTCGTACTCCGAACCCCTTCACATAAATTGGGTCAAAGGGAGTAGCAAATAGTAATTCATATTTATGTGGTTATCATATTACAATTCATATTTTACCTTAGGAATTTATATTCGAAGAACTGCTGAAGGTAGATGTGAATATTTACATGGAGAATAGCGAAGGAAAAATGGAGTCATCATGACTATAAAATGTATTACTTGTTGTTATCTTCCAGCTTCTTTTTCTTCATTCTGTTATTTGTTTTTAGCTTTTCCATCTTCAGAAGAAGGATTTGGTAGTATGGTGATGCACTCACTAGATCTGTGAAGTGGATGGATCACCTCATACTACCTCCTTTGGGGCATTTGACTTGAAAAATGATACTTTGTATATTTTAGTTGCAATGTTTCTGGAACGAATTCATAATAATAATTATAAGAATCTTATTGTTTCCATATTATTTATTCTCTAACTCGTTTCATTTCTTTTCTCTTGCAGTCTTTAAAAATTATAGATGAATGACAAGTGACATGTTACCAAGAATGGTTCTTATGTGTGGATTATCCTGAGGGGAAAATTACTGTCAGCATCAACCAAGAGATTGAAGTCACAAAAAGAAGAAACTGTTCCAATGAATCAAAATTTGGTTCACCAATACTTATCCATGTTTAGCAAGATACGCCGAGCTGAGTACGATATCCCACAATATTTCCAGATGAGAGTTTGAATCGAATACATGTGGAATTTTTCAATATCAAGATTTGAGAACAGATTTGGGTAGTGCATTTGATTAAAAGTTATGTAACCATTAAATTACTCTGAAGATTTTTTCATCTGAAGTTTTCTGATGGTTCCGAAGTGGGTGATTTTAACATTCATATAAATATTTCACCTGTGCAATAATATGAAGGCCAGATTTGCTGGTAGAAAACCAGTTTCAGAGAGCCAAGAAAAGAAGATTGTGGAAGGACAATAACATTGTCAAGCACATCTTGGTAACTTTTTTCTTTTACTGGATTTTTAAATGGATATTGTTTGAACTAGCTGTGGGAACAACATCTTGCAGAAATGCAGGGTCTGGCCCTTGAGATATGTACAATAGACCCTTGTGGTATGACCCTTCTCTGGACCCTGCACATAGCAAGAGCTTAGTGCACCGGGCTGCCCTTTTTTAGGTCACATAGAGCACCCAACCAAAGATTTGAGAAAATCGGTTCGACAAAGTATGCTGATGGACTTGTGGATGCAGACACAATTCAGAGAAAAGTTGGAGATCGCTTGGTAACTTCAGGGACAAAGCAAAACCAGGATCAGGTCAAAAATCAGACAGGGTAGGGAGACCTGATCATCACAGTTCTGTCCGTTCCAGCTCTCCCTTTGGCCAGAGACAACAGAGAAATGCTTCCTTTAGGCTTGCCATACATATTCTAGTAGTAAAAGTCAACCTTGCTCTTAATGTGACCTAAGTACTTGCCAAGTTGATGACAAGACTAGTGTTTGTAGAGTAAAAATAACAGGTTGCAATTATCTTATTTGATGTTCTTTCTGAGTTATTAAATTTTGCTTGTAATAATGTTAAGTTATTAATTGTTGCCTGTGGCAATGTTTGATAAAATGTAGCACTACCAATTTTACCATCACTTGAGAGTTGAGGATTACTTGTAACATGCAAATGTTTACTTTGAATTCTTTAGTTTCTGTGTAAACTTTTACTATCATGCAATGCAAATTCTGCTGTGAGTCAATGTGGAGCAATCTTTAAGTATTATTCACATCATACGGAAGTAACGACCAAGTCTTTGTTTAGTTTCCCTTTGGGCAACTATATTAAAAACAAAATACAAACTGTTCCTATAATGTTGCTCTTTTTTATTAGAGTGAAGATAAGTGCTTGTTCTTCAGCATCACTTTCCAGACACCAATTTGTCACGAGACGCTGCAAAAAGAAAAAGAAAAACATAGATCAGACGACGTACTGAACTATATACCACCAAAGGTTGTGGTGAATGGTTGGATTCTCACAACCCTTAACCAGATGTCTTTGTAGAATACACTTTAACCCTCTTATTAGTCCTAAAGAGAAAACAAAAAAGGAAGTGCAAAGTATTTGGTGATAAGAAACTCATTGTATTAATCTTACAATTCACAATCAGTGTTAGGGTCAATGGTGAAACCAAGAGAAACACCACAGAAACCAGGCAGAGTGGCAATGGCAGTAGCATTTGGGTTGTAAGTAGAAATAAGCTCCATCATGCATCTACAGACGGACTGGCGAGTCTGTACACCAGTGGAGCTAGCTACAGTACTTAGGGTAGTCATAGCAATGCAACATGGTGCACCAGGAATTGGATCTGGTGTGCCATAGTTCACGAAGCTGGAACATGCCGATACCAGTGCTGTCACTGTACTGCATTCATCATCAGCTCCAGCTTCATGAATTATTAAAGCAACCACCAAAACCACCACCATCCAAAATACAGATTTCATTTCAGCAGAGCTGTACTTTCATCTCTTCTACTAGTGTTCAAATAAATATTAGGGTGATTATGTTGCCAAATTCATCAAGGTTGCATGACAGAGTTGTCAGGTCCATCACGCATCCAACACTAGACACTTATGTAAGTTGATATTAAGTCCTGTTGCCTGAGTACCTTACTAGTATTTCTTTTGTCTTTGTTCTGCTCATTCCCATTTTTCCATCTCAGCAACAAATATAACAAAAAGAAGGCAAATATGTTGAAAAGCCGAGGCTAAATCACCAACACAAATTATATACTAAGAATCATTTGTTTCACAAGGGGAAAACAGTAAATGAATAAAGACAAACTAAATCTAGATATCTAGTGGTAAAAAGTAAAAAGAAGAGAACATGCTAAAAGAAACAAATGATTTAACTACTGCTTTACAGGCCAAATTATGCAAGCATCTCTAGTTAATTTCCATCACACTTCCATCTAGAGGTTGGAACACAGCTGAGGTAGTGACACCAATGGCAGTGATCATATCCATTAACCCCTCGGAACAGCAACACCAGTCCGGTGGTAAACCTGCAATTTTAAGCACAAATGGATAATCTTATATACTTAGTCGTGTATGTACTCATACTATTACTTTTAGAGCCAAAGTTGTGTTTTATACTAACCCTGCTACAAGGAGAACAAGAGAAACAAGCCCCAGTCCATATTGGTAAGCCTTGTATTTGGAATTCACACGAACACCAGCTGGAAGATTCCGACGTTGCATCCACCCTAGTTGAGGGCGTGGAAGCAGAACAAAGCCAAAGAGAAATCCAGTCAAGAATCCACCAATGTGAGCAAAATTATCCACATGAGGCAAGATTCCAACTCCTAGATTGATGGCAACTATCACCAAAAGCGTCAAGAGTGCACAAACCTATGGGAAGTATCAAAAATAACAATAAGTATACATATATAGTGCATTGTCCTGACGCCATCCTATAGTTTCAAATGGAAACACTATCTGAACCTTTCTTTCAATTGAAAATGGAAAATTGGACACTGTAACGATTGTTTTGGAATCCATTGAGTGGCATTATCACCTTGTTAGTGTAAATTGACCAATTCGTAATAAGCTCTGAAAGCATAGCTCCAAGTAGGCCAAAGAGTGCCCCTGAAGCACCAACAGAGATGTTCCTCTGGATAAACAAGGAAGATAGTATGCTCCCGCCAATGCCAGACAATAAGTATATAATTCCAATGCGCACTGCAAAATCAAAAGATGACATTTCACTGAGTACATAATTGCATTTCAAGACAAACACTAGAAAGACCATTACATATAACATACCAAAACCACATTGCTGTTCAAGGCGTATGCCAATAATTACAAGACTCAACATATTCGCGATCAGATGAATAACACCGGCATGTAACCAGATACACGTGACAAGCCTCCATCCTTGATGTTGATGGACCACTTTGTTCCATTCAAGTCCCCCCAACCTCTCCAACCTTCAGCAATAACAAAATGCATAATTTACCAAAGACATTTAACCGTCCTAATATAGGCAATTATATCGTTGGTACAAGTACTTATAAATGTTGTATATTTGATATTTCATAAGCCAAAAAAAAAAGGAAAAACAATCACTTTCAAATACATCAACTCAAGAAACCAAAACTACCATATATGTGGACAGTTATCAAACCTTAAATAGCTAGACAACATTGATGCCTTATCAAAGTTTGCCGTATTAAATAGGTTAAGAAATCTTTGCACGCACCAACTTGAGGCATACATATACATAAGTGGGACAGGCATTCAGATAAGAAACTTTCAAGTGGTAACTCCCACCAAGAGACACAAATAAATCTATTCAACAACTGTAAAAGACTAGAAGTTTCTATCCTCAGTACCACTTATAGCTTTCTCCGGTGAAGATAAACGGAACTGCAGTTTACAATATGTCAGTAAAATCTCTAAATCTGCTATGTGCAAAACATAGGGTTAGGTTGACACAGGCACCAAAACAGTTAAACGATGGAAATGAATATCGAATCCCATATGTTTATTGCTGACTAGTTTGGGTATATTGGTGAAATCTTAGCTCAATGATATAACTAATAGTAGCAATCAAACAGACAGACAAAAGTTGAAAAGGGGCCACGTAGAGTAAACAGTAGTAATCTGCTTACTAGTCACCTCAAACAGCAACCGAAAAAAAAAAAAAAATCCACAGCAGCTACTGGAAAGCTTGAACAAGAACACAAAGGTCTAAGAAGTAATCCAAATTAAAAATTATACTATATTTCTTTTAACGCTCTCAACCGACACTCTTTGGCAACTAAACAAGAAACAGTAACTGAAAAGGAAATCCTATAAGCAAACCAAATACAGCTAGTAATTATAACTAATTGTTCAAATTTCTTTAACACAAACCATAAAGACTCAACCTTTAACCCAAAAAACGACTCAAATCATTTAAAGAAGACAAAATTACAAGATGGGGTATCTAAAAAGGTTCAAACTTACGTTGAAGAAGAAGGTCCAATCAGAGGATTTTCCCTCAAGGGCTGAAAAGAAAACCTTCCAAGAAACCTAGCTACACAACCCTGATTACTTTTCGAACAATTGTTGAAATACATGACAATAACAAACATAACAGCATTAGCCACCACAAACAAAGGAATCAACCAAGAAATCCACGGCGTATCTGTGTCTTCCACAGCATAGGAAGAAGCATGATTGCTTCCCCTGTTTTTTTCTCCTCTGCTTTCTATATCTCCTCCTCTCATATCTCTCTTCTGTAAAACAATAACAACTCTGTTTCTTCAAATTTTAACTCAAAAAACAGAGACTTTAAGTAATAAGAGGGGGGTTTAATGGGGGGAAAGAACGTGGGAATGTGTGTAGAGAGAGAAACAGGGGAGTTGTTATTTTTGTTTGTGCTGATGATTGATCGTGGGATAATGGGATTAGTGCGTTTTAGTTTTGTGGTTTTTGTTAATTACTTGTAATTAATGGGTGGATTATGAGAATTTATAGGATTATGAGAGAACAAACTAAACTTTATTCAAGATTTTATGGAACCGGTAAGATATGCTCTTTTTGGCCTCTTCACTACTTCGATTCTATTATTGGAAATATTTGTCGGTTATATTATTAGGATAAGTTATTTTTATTAGGGTAAAATAACGATGATAATATAATTTATTTTGAGATAAAATAATAATAATATCCATCAACGTATTATTTTTACAATAAAACCAAGTATTCACTAAAAATTAATAGTGGACCCTTCATTATATAAATCGTTGTCAAGTTTGAGAGGGACAATTGGTGAAGAAATTCATGAAATATTAGTACTTCAGTCATTTTAATTTACTTAGTTTATTTTTATATTATATCATGTTATATCGAGTTTAGGATAATAAAGATGATTGACTAAAATGTTCTTTCATCTCTTGATCTTCAAACTATGTGCAAAATTAAAATTTAAAAAAAAATTGCCTAAAAAACTAAATTAACATTTTATTTAACAAAACAGATTTAGAGAAAAATAGAACAAACAAGTTTGAAATAAAAGAGTAAAAAATAGTGTAGTGCATGAAAAACTTCGAACAAAGTGCGAAATTAGAATTATGAATTTATAAATTCTAGATTAATTTTTAAAAATTAGTTTTTCTATTGAATTCCATTAAAGCCGTAATTATCTTAGTAGATCTGCCCTTGAACTCAAATCAAAGTTACAGAGTGTGTATCATATATAGGGGTGTACATAGTTTGGTTCGATTTGATTTTTCATTAAGAAAAATCTAAACTAATTATGTCGGTTTATCAAATCTAAAAATCAAATCAAATCAGATAAAGTCGGTTTTTCGGTTTCGGCTTTAGTCGGTTCTTTTAGTTTTTTTCATTTTTTTTGATTTTTTAAAACTATATGATACTTGAAAAAACGATCAAATATTTTTTCACTTACATGTGTGATAAACTAGACTTAAAAAATGTTAAGTGAATAGCAAAAAGACTGTAAAATTCATATGAGTACAAAATATTTTTTTTGAAATATCAACGTTCATTATTATGTTAAATTAATAAGATTAAAGGCTAAAAGCAAACTGAATACAAAAAATATTGACACAGTAAATTGTTAACTTCGAATTTGAAAAATTATAACAATATAATTGTAACTTCGGATCTTAATACAAAATAAAATATTTACAATTTTTACAAGTCCAAATTTGAAATAAAATATATAAACATTGAAAACTATAAACTAACTAAAACTATATTAACAAAGTAGATTATAAATAATATTTTTTAGCTATAAATAAAATAGAATAATATATATATATATATATATATATATATATATATATATATATATATATATATATATATATATATATAAGCCCAAATTTAAAATAAAATATATAAAATTGCAAACTATAAACTAACTAAAAATATATCAACAAAATAGATTATATGCAAATTATCTTTTTTTAACTATAAATAAAGTAAATTACATATATATATATGTGTGTGTGTGTCGGTTTGGATTTGGTTCGGTTTGACTTTTTTTCTTCTAATACCAAATCAAATCAAGAGTGGTCGATTTTTATTTTTGATTTGATTTAGTTCGTCGGTTTGGTTTGACTTTACGGTTTGACTTGTACACACCTAGTCATATATACACAAAAACTCATAATTGATGAATTCTGCATGTTTTACAACACTAGCAAAGTGTCGTTTATTACAAAATACTCTGATCGATTTGAATAGTACTCATTCACATTAGTGGAATCAAGAATTTTATTAAGGGTGTTCAAGAAAATGGTATGTGGCAGTCAAATAAAATAATAAAATATTGTGTTATTTGAGGTTCAAAATCATAATTTTCATTTAAATTGACACACAGAGCTATCAATATGGGTTAGTCCACCCCATCCGAGTTAATTCATACATGCTTTGACATTTCACGGTCATTTTTTGTGTGGCCAGAAAATAATCGACCCAACCCACAAGTAACGGGCTACAGGCTTGTCGGGCCAGCCTACTTTTTTAAAAATTATATATTTTTTTATAATTATAAATTAAATTATGATTATAAAATATTGTCATAAATACCGACAAAACAATATTAGATGATGTTAATCTTACTACTTGTTAATCAAATCTACAAATAAAAATATTTTTATAATATTTATTAAGTTTTTTTTTCAAATAAAAGTATAAATATCTAAATAGAAATATTAAACTAATTGTTTTGAGTTTGGACTCTCTTTAATTTTAAATTTTAATATTAGACTATATTTTTTAATTAATTTTTATTGTCCATGGGTCTCTACCGATATTTCTCAAGCCCTACAAATCAGCAGGCTTATTCAGGCCAGACTAAAAAAGTTATTTTCCTTAATGGGCTCCAAAAAACTTAGCCCAGCTCTATTAAATCTCGGGTTAGGCCAGGTCAATTCAACGGGTCTAACCCATGTTGACGGCTCTAGACACAAATTACCACTGCGTCAAAGACATAGCTCTTATCAAGAGTATCCAACTCTAAATGTAGAGTTTGATAGTATCGATTTTTTGCCAAAGTAGGTGACCCGGTAGACATTTGGACATTCAATATGAAGTTATTATATCAAATCAACATTTAATATGGGATCATGCTTTCAAATATCAAATTCTTTAAAAATCATTTAGAATTTTAAATCGCGGTTTTATTTCAAATGTAAAAATTGTACTTCCAAATTTATATTTTGGAAAAGAAAAGAAATCCTTTTTTTATATTTTGCGAAAGAGGATTTATATTTGATGTGAAGCGATTGTCTGTGACATGTTTATATTAAAGAAGAGAAAAGACATAAAATCACCACTAATGTTGTTTCGGATTTATAAAAAGACACCTTAACTTTGCAACTGTACTATTACCCACTGAACAATTTTGAACATATATTATTATACTATTTTTCGATCAACTCCAAATTTTAAGAAGCAAGTGTGTTTACATACCAATCATTATATGACACGTATTAATTTAATTTAAAATGTATTTTTTTTGTTTTAAGTTTTCCATTATCATTTTTTTTACTTTATTTCTCTCTCTCTTACATTTTGACTTTTAATTTTGATTTATCTTAAATTTCACTTCATCTCCAACCTCCCACTTTCAAGTGATTCATTCCTCCATTATCTTTTTCTTTCTTCACCTTCTACACCTCATGTCAAATTGAGTCCTACTCCCCTTTTTTTGTTTTCTTTTTCTTCTTCTGGTCAAATCTTTATAAAATTCATATTATTTTCTTAGAATTTATTGAATTATTGATAGCAAAATTAATTATTTTTCAAAGAAAATTTAAAATTTTGAAGGTATCATAAACTACTCATTTTCATATAAATTTCAAATTAGAAATGATAATTTTAAAAAAATCAATTAATTCTCCAAAAATTGAAAGAACTTAATTGAAATCGGATAAAAAAAACTATATGATACTTCCTAATCATCTTGAAATCTAATGGGTTTATCAAATTGTTCGAAATGTAAGAAAATATTTAGATAAAATTTTAAAATTAAAGAGAGTAAAAGTAATAGTAATAAAAAGAAAGGTGAAGTTGTGGTAAGAATGATAACATTTAAAGTAAAAAGTTTTAATAGATGGAGATGACAATGGATTTTTGAATAAGAAAGAAAAAGGAAAAGAAAAAGGAAAAAAAGTTAAAATAACAAAAATAATAAAAAAAATTATAATAAAATACTTATAAAAAATAAAATTATATTAGTTATTATAGGTTGCTCACTCTCTTTGAGAGAGTGCACACCACTCTCTATGTCAGGTGGACGAAAAATGATATAATTATATCTATTCAAAATTGTTTAGTGGGGTAATAGGACTGTTGCAAAGTTAAGATGCTTTTTTTTAAAATTCAGGACAATTTCAGTGTTGACTTTATGTCTTTTCTCTATTAAAAAATTAATTAGTTACTACTATTATTGACTAGCGAGTCTTTAAAAATTAGGTGTATTGCAAAATTTGCAGTTACAAACATATCTATTTACATATATAAAAAAAAGTATGTAATAAATGAATATTAATGAGGCATTTAAGATTAAGTGCCCGTTTGAATTGACTTATTTTAGGTGCTTTTAAGTCAAAAAGTGTTTGAGTAAAGTTAAAAAAGATTTATAAGCACTTATTTTAAAGCCAAAATAACAAAAATAAGTCAAAAGTCATAAGTTAGAAATCCTAACTTGTGGATTTTGGCTTATAAGTCATAAGCCAAAAGGCAATCCAAACAGGCCCTAAGGTTGGGAATATTCTGATTCAAACCAAAAAAAATAAAATCAAACCGAACTATTTTAATTTTGATATATATTTTAAAATTTAGTTGTTTGGATTGATTTTTTATTTTTAAATAAGAAATTTTATACATGACATTAAATTAAATATTCAAGATATATGTATATTGAAAATATATTAATTAATAAACATATTTTCTTACTAATATTATGAAAAACTAATTGATTTATATTTTTTTAAATTAATATATTTCAATTGAATTGATCGTAAAAACTAAAAGTAAGAAATTTCTACGAATATCGTGAAATGCATGTTTGATAAAAATATTAGTATATAAATAAAATGTCATAACTATTAAATGTTTGACAGAAATATAATCTATCAAGTCTAATTAAAAAATGACGTGCAATGTGAATTCAATATTACTAAAACAAATGAAACAAAATATATAACATAAGTTATAAATTCAAAACAAAAAAGTTAACATAACGCTCTTATAGCAAGTTTCAACATAGCATGCATAAATATGATTTATTTTTATTTTTTTCTTAAAAAAGAAAATGTAAGTCTATAATCTTACTTAGCAATAAATTCTATTTTAATTTAAAAAATAGAATACTGATAAAATTAGCTAGTAAGAAAATAAGCATAACATAAAGAAATAGATAATACGAAAAAATTACATAGAATCACATAAGTAATGTTGAGAACAAGAAGAAAATGAAATATAATAATAAAAAATTAAAAATAAACTTTTACAAATTCAAAATAATAAAAATAAAAAAAGAATTTAACATAATAGAAGTAAAAAAAATTAAAATAGAAATATTTTTTTTAAAAAAATAAAAAGTAATCAACTGTTAATTGCACCATGTAATTACCAGTAATTCACATGCTCTATGAATTCTAGAGGTAATTACTCCTTATCAATTTACACCAATTACCTGCTGATCAAGTAATTATTTGTCCAACCAAACAGGACGAACAATGTAATTGAATCCAATTATACCAAATTCAATTACCAGAGTATCCTTTCAAACATGCCCTATATCTTTTATGGAATGAAAATATAGTATAAAACTGATATATAGTATGGTATATAAATTGCTTTACTGATATATTTTGGATTAATTACGGAAATCCCATCTTTTAGTTTACTTATTATCATTATCCCCTATAAGTTTTGCGAATTTCCAAAATCCCTCATTTTTGCGCATCACATTAATGTATCTCGCGCATCAAATTATTGTATCTCGTGCATCAGATTAGTGTATCATGTATAAAATGTACCTCGCGCATCAAATTAATGTATCTCGCACATCAGATTAGTGTATCATGTATAAAATGTAACACACGCATCATATTAGTGTATCTCGCGCATCAAATTAATGTATCTCGCGCATTAGATTAATGTATCAACGCTTATATTATTGTATCCTTTAGAGAGATTTTTGTAATTATAAATTTTTAAGGGATAAATTGTAATTTTACCTTAAAAATACAATCAATATATCTAATGGATATATGGTTATACACAATGGCTTATATAATCTTTTTTATATGAGGTAATATACAAATATATATTAGTGTATGGAATGGAATATATATAATATATGACATACAAATTGATTTACTAAAAGAAAATTAACCAAAATTTTATACAAACATATTTCAGTGGATGAGTTAGGTATAAAATATGATAAACATAATTAACTGAGTGAATTCAATGAAGTTTTTTTTTAAAAAAAAAAGAAGAAAAGAAATAGCGTATGTAAAATGTGACATCCGATGGATCTTTAAATGAGAGAAAACGAGAAGACAAAAATATAAGAGAAACTTATCAAATGAATATTGAGTTTTGTGGTTGAAAGATTTTTTTTTTACGATTCCTTTTATTTTTTGTTCAGATAAGAGAATAGAGAAAACAAAAAATATAGGAAAAATTTAAATGAATATCAAGGAAAAATGTTATCTCCTTATTTTAAGAAAATAATTTTACTATATTTTTTTAAGAGCAACTTTCATATATAGCAAACACAAAATTTCTATTTGTATGCCATAGCAATTTTGTATATTTGCGCTTCATAACAAATATAAATATGTATAATTCGCTATACATATACAAAGAAACCAATTGTATAGTTCTCTATACATATACAAAGAAATCAATTGTATAATTCACTATACATATACAAAAGAAAGCAGTTGTATACAAATCAATTATATAATTTATATATGTATAAAATGAGAAAGAGAGAAAGACAAAAGAAAATTTGACAGGGGTTTGTATTGTATAGTTATAAGTGTATAGGATGAAAATATATGTATTTGTAAGTGTATATACAATTTTCTCTCGCTTTATACAAACAGAAACACAATTTATACATTTCGTTTCTGTTTGTATAAGCGATAGAGGCAAGGGTGGCGAGCGAGATTTCGGAGAGTGGCGAGCGAGATCTGGGAGAGGGGAGAGAGGGGAACGAAAATATATGTATATATACAATTTTTCTCGCTTTATACAAATAAAAATGAATTTATACACTTGTGTTTGTATGAAAGTGAGAGGAATTGAGTGAGAGATGGAGCGAGAGAGGGAGAGTGGCGAGCGAGAGTTTGAGGGAGAGAGGTAACTGACAAATAGTGTGCTACAGGGCATAATTAAATCAAGGGCAAACAACACAAATCCCACTAAATTAATGTTTAATTACCTCTCTTACCTTCGGTTTGCATAATTACAAGTCCTACCATATTTTTCACCTTGGATACATGTATCTAGGGCGTCTAGATACATGTATCCGAGATCCATGTATCTAGCGCGTCTAGATACATGTATCCAAGATCCATGTTGGTCAGATACATATCACTAAGTTTATCTAATTTAAGATTGTAACTTACAATCATAAATTAAGGAGTAATTCACGCTTGTAACAATTATGAAATATTCTAGTGTATCACAACTTCTTAAAATATTCAAAATAATTAAAATTCTGCTAATTTTTTTTTGGATATTCAACAAACTTTACACTTCTACTTCTTCTTGAATAGTTTCAAACATTTTTTGTTCAACAATAGTCAATATCATTATTTTATAAATTCAGATACATAAGTTCGATTGTAGTTCAAATACATGGTGTGAAATTATTGCAGATACACTGCCTAACTAGTTCAGATACATTCTCTAACTTGTTTAAGATACATTATGATTTCAGATACAAAAGTTTTTCTATTATATCACATAAAGTTTGGTGTATATTTCGCTTAACTAGTAGATGAGTTAATTCAGATATATTAAACTAATAAGTATGACATATACATTACGTCGGTTGGTGTTAATATTAGATCAGACACATGTTATATATGTAAGTAAAATGATACACTATAGAGCATGTGTAATATACATGAATTAATAAATTGTTGGTGTTAGCGGAAACGTGAAATTAAAGAACAAGGAAGAACAACAATATTTAACGTGGTTCTGATCAAAATGATCCTACGTCCACCAAAGAACAACTGCACCAATATTTATTTCACTCTACAAAGAATACAAGTGAAATACTACAAGAGAGAGAACACAAATGCCTTAGAAGGTGAGAAGGCAAGTGAGAGGATGATTTGAAAATGAATTAAGAGCTACCTATTTATAGGAATAAATTCATCCTATTGATGTCATCCATGACATCACTATGTGTCAAAATTATCAAGGTTAAGATAGCAAACCATTTTATGGTTTGCCTAACTTTCACCTACCAAGATACAATCTTTGACTTGAATTTTGTACTAATTATCTTCCTACCAAATATTCATATTAATTCATCTTGCATTTAGTTTGATTCCACAAGAACCAAAACCAACTCTTTCAATCTCCACCTTGGTTTGTGTTCCAAGCATGCGTATAAACAACTCCGGCCAAAACTTCTAAGCTTACTGGGCAATCCCATTGTAAGAAACAAGAAGAATCAAACCTTTGTTGAACATACCAGCTCCACCTAGCAGTTGTTCTCTTAGAGTTGCATCAATTGATGCATACTCCCGCCAAGTCCTTGCAGTGTGCAAACTTGGCAAGCGGGACTATTTTGGTTAACATGTCTGCAGCGTTATCGTCTGTCATAACCTTCTCAACCTTGATAGCTCCCTTTTCTACGATATCTCGAATAAAATAAAATCTGACATCAATGTGTTTGGTGCGCTCATGAAATCTTTGATTTTTAATCAAATTAATAGCACTTTGACTATCACATTTTAGAATTGATTCAAGCTGAACCGAACTCAATTCTGCCACCAAACCTTTCAACCAGATAGCTTCTTTCACTGCCTCCGTTGCTGCCATATATTCTGCCTCTGTTGTAGACAAAACGACAATCGACTGTAAAGTCGATTTCCAACTAACGGCACTGCCAACGAGAGTAAAGATGTATCCAGTTGTGGACCTCCTTCGATCAAGATCCCCTGCATAGTCAGAATCTACATTACCGAGAATTGAAATACCTTCACTTTTCCGGAAGGTTAGGCCAACATCAGGAGCTCCTTTGAGATATCTCAATATCCACTTGACAGCTTCCCAGTGCCTTTTTCCTAGATTTGCCATGTACTTGCTTACCACACTTACAGATTGGGCAATATCTGGACGTGTGCATACCATAGCATACATAATGCTACCAACTGCACTCGCATAAGGAACCTTTGACATATGCTCCACCTCATTCATAGATTGAGACATTTGTAACTCTGAAAGCTTGAAATGAGAAGCTAACGGTGTACTTACAGGCTTGCTCATATGCATATTGAATCTTTCAAGAACTTTTCCGATGTACCTCTTCTGAGAAAGATGTACAACACCATTTTCTCTTGAAATTTCCATTCCAAGGATTTTCTTTGCAACTCCTAGATCCTTCATGTCAAATTCCTTGCTCAACAGTTTCTTCAAAATATTTATCTCTGTGATGTTGTTAGCAGCAATAAGCATATCATCAACATACAACAATAGATAAATCATAGAGTTACCAGACATCTTCTTGTGATACACACAACTATCAAATGCACTCCTCGAAAATCCATGTGTAGTCATGAATGCATCAAACCTCTTGTACCACTGTCTAGGGGATTGCTTCAAACCATACAAAGACTTCTTCAGTTGGCATACATGGTCTTCTTTTCCTTCAGCTATGAAACCTTCAGGCTGATCCATATAGATTGTCTCTTCTAGATCACCATGTAAGAAAGCAGTTTTGACATCAAGCTGTTGAAGCTCTAAATCAAATTGTGCAACCAATGCTAGTAGCACGCGAATTGAGCTATGTTTCACAACTGGAGAAAAGATCTCATTGTAGTCAATTCCCTCCTTCTGACTGAAACCCTTTGCAACCAATCTCGCCTTGAACCTAGCAGCTTCCACTTCTGGAATACCTTCTTTCTTTCTGTAGACCCATTTGCATCCAACTGTCCTCATCCCCTTTGGCCTTTTAACTAAGACCCATGTCTTATTTTTGTGAAGAGACTCCATCTCTTCCATCATGGCTAACTGCCATTGTGCAACATCTTTGCAAGAAGTTGCTTCAACATACGAAGAGGGCTCGAGATCCTTAATCTCTTCTTCTGCAGCTACGAACGCATGTGCAATCAGATTTTCTTGCTCTATAAGACGTTCTGGTTTCCGTATCTGCCTTTTGTCCCTTCCCTTCGCAATTGTGTATGGTTCATTGCAAGCAAGTTCTTTAAGATCTGCATCTTTTGACTCATCAATTTGAGTCTCTTGATCCCGTTCCTTGGTAAGCTCCACCGGTAGCTCCACCTGCTTGTTATTCTCGTTTCTAGATAACTCCACAGAAACTTTACGAGGATCAAGTATAGAGGATTCATCAAAGGTAACATCTCTACTAACTACAAATTTGAGTAAAGACAAACACCATAGTTTGTACCCTTTTACTCCATCTACATACCCTACGAATATGGCCTTTTTAGCCCTTGGTTCAAGCTTACCTTCATTAACATGATAATAAGCTGGACACCCAAATATTCGCAAGTATGAATAGTTAGAGGGTTCACCTGACCAGACCTCATTCGGAGTCTTAAAGTCAATCGCTGATGCTGGAGACCGATTGACAATATGAGAAGCAGTATGAACTGCTTCAGCCCAAAATACTTTGGACATCTTAGCTTGTAAGAGCATACAACGAGCCTTCTCAAGAAGAGTTCTGTTCATTCTCTCGGCAACTCCATTCTGCTGTGGTGTGTGCCTGACCGTCTTATGTCTTGCGATCCCATGAACCTTGCAGAAATCATTGAACTCTTCACTGCAAAACTCCAAGCCATTGTCCGTGCGAAGATACTTGATTTTCCTCTCCATTTGATTTTCAACCAAAATCTTCCACTCTTTTAATGCTTCAAAAGCATCACCTTTTGTCTTCAGGAAACGCACCCAAACCTTTCGTGAAAAATCATCAATGAATGTGAGAAGATACCTCTTTCCTCCCTTCGATTAAAGCTTAGAGGGACCCCATAAATCTGAATGGATGTAGTCTAGCACCCCTCCCGTCTTGTGCTTGCCAGTGCTGAAGCTGACCTTTTTCTGCTTTCCTAAGACGCAGTGCTCACAAATTCAAGTGTGCTTATCTTCTCACCATTCAAAAGGTTGCGGTTGCTCAACATCTCCAATCCTCGTGCGCTCATATGGCCTAGTATCATGTGCCATAATTTTGCCTTGTCATCATTAGATAACTGCACTGTAGATGCATTTACAGAGCCAATAATGGTGTTTCCCGCAAGTGTGTAGAGGCCATCCTCCAGCTTGGCCTTCAACATGACTAAAGACCCTTTAGTCACTTTCATAGTTCCTCCTTCACTCATGTACTTATAGCCTTGTTTATCTAAAGTACCAGGGAGATCAAATTCTTCTTTAGATCAGGAACATGATGGACTTCTATAATAGTCCTCACGATTCCATCATGGCAGCGAACATGAACTGAACCAATGCCAACTATTTTACAAGTTGTATTATTGCCCATTAATACAGTTCCTCTACTTGTTTCATAGCTGCTGAACCAATCTTTTCGGAATGTCATATGCAGAGTACAACCAGAGTCTAAGACCCATTTGTTGTCATAGACTCCACTATTGCATGATGTTGTTAGTACATAATCATTATCATTATCATGTACTTGCTCAACAATGGATGCGCTCGCCTTTTCTTTGGACTTCGACGTAGGGCAATCTCGTTCAAAGTGCCCCTTCTTGTGACAGCCCTAACATTCCGCATTCTTTTTGTTCACACGAGACTTTGATCTGTACTTTGATTTGCTCCTTCCCTGTTGGCTAGTACGACCTCTTACAAAGAGTTCACTAGCTTCGTCACTTTTGTCTCCTTCAAAATGCATCCGCACATCACAAGAGTTTAGTGCTTGCCGCACTTGCTCAAGTTTAATAGGTTGTTTGCTATACATCATTGAATTCTCAATATCACGATATTTTGAAGTCAATGAAAATAGCAAAGAACATGCAAGCGTCTCCTCGTTCTTTTTAATTTCAGCAGTTTGTAAGTCCATCACAAGTTTATTGAACGCATCTAGATGGTCTTGCAACAAAGTACCTGAATCCATCTTAAATGTATGAAGATGCCGTTGTAACAACATCCTTGTTGTCACTGACTAGTCCTGGTAAAGCCCTTCCAGCTTTTCCCATAACTCTTTGGCCGTCTCTTCGGTACTTGTACTCACTTCACAAAGTACCTTAGGTGCAAGGGACAGTTGGATTGCACTCAATGCATCTCCTTCAATCTTTTCCTTGTCGGAATCCGATATCTTATCGGGGTACTTTCCGTCAATAGCATGGATTGAACCTTCCCTCCGCAGTAACGCTATCATCTGGATTTTCCAGATATTGAAGTTGTTGCGCCCACTAAATCTATCAATTTCAAACTTCATGGAACTCTTTTTTTTTTACTTGTTCTTCTTTTTCTACTACAATATATTTGGAACTACAAAAAACCAAAGTAATCCTTTTCTGGTGGAAGTTCAGACTGTGCTGCAACCACAGAGCATACTCAGACAGAACCTTGGCTCTGATACCAATTGTTAGCGGAAACGTGAAATTAAAGAACAAGGAAGAACAACAATATTTAACATGGTTCGGATCAAAATGATCCTACGTCCACCAAAGAACAACTGCACCAATATTTATTTCACTCTACAAAGAATACAAGTGAAATACTACAAGAGAGAGAACACAAATGCCTTAGAAGGTGAGAAGGCAAGTGAGAGGATGATTTGAAAATGAATTAAGAGCTACCTATTTATAGGAATAAATTCATCCTATTGATGTCATCCATGACATCACTATGTGTCAAAATTATCAAGGTTAAGATAGCAAACCATTTTATGGTTTGCCTAACTTTCACCTACC
Source organism: Solanum sitiens (assembly GCA_016801875.1). Classification (NCBI taxonomy): domain Eukaryota; kingdom Viridiplantae; phylum Streptophyta; class Magnoliopsida; order Solanales; family Solanaceae; genus Solanum; species Solanum sitiens. The sequence continues at coordinate 1,500,718 of JABWTJ010000060.1, forward strand.
AAGATACAATCTTTGACTTGAATTTTGTACTAATTATCTTCCTACCAAATATTCATATTAATTCATCTTCCATTTAGTTTGATTCCACAAGAACCAAAACCAACTCTTTCAGTTGGATACATCCCTTGTATCTGATATAACACAAGATTCAAAAGCCATATAATCTTAATTAATATCAATACTTCTTAGATATACATGTATATATATATATGATAAATAACATTGCTATTAGATACAAAAAGTGAAAAATAACTATATCATGTATACGACATGGTATCTTATATAACACAAAATCGATGTTGTAAGATAGATACATAAAGTATACTGCAATTATGATTAGATATTGCATTTTTTTACATAAATATTTTAAACATCATCTTGCTCGGCTTGTGCATCTGAGTTTTCAGATGAGGTACCAGGACTTGTTCTACAGAAGGGAATCTGGATCCCGCCTCCTGAAATCTCTGTTGTGCTTAGTTTCCACTTGATAGAGCCAGAGTACAAGATGAGTCTACCTGTGGAACGTAGATTTACGGTTAATTTGTGTCATATAGTCAGCGTTTCTGAGCTTGTTGGATGCGAAGATGCAAAGTTGTGTGTATTATCAAGAAGTCTCTTTTTGATTATGATTATCTTGACTTCTCCTCTCCTATGTGGTTGTTTGTATTCGTTGTTCGGGCAGTATGAATGGTTTAGTGAAGAAGATTTACGAGGGAGAAAGAAGAAAGAAAGAATGAGTATGAAGAGATGAACTCTGAATTGGAGATTGAGATGAAAGAAGAGAAAATATGCAGATGTGATGGAAAACATGGGGGTTGAGGGGAGTTTTGTTGTTGGCATAGGAGTTTGAGGGATAATTGTTAATTTACCTTTAATTAAGGAATTTAAATTTTAAGATAATTATTCAATATCATATTTAAGAGATTTGTGAATCTAATTTAACTTTTTAAAATATATGGTATAATTATTAAACAGTGGTATTATGAGTAATATTTTTAAGAGTAACTTTCACATATAACAAACATAAAAATCATATTTGTATGTTATAACTATAGCTTGCATAATTACGCTCCATAGCAAATATAAATATGTATATTTCGCTATACACATACAAAAGAAAGCAGTTGTATAATTTCGCTATACATATGCAAATAAAAACAGTTATATAATCTGTTTTGGTATACATATACAAAAGATCAATTATATAATATGTGCTTGTATAAAGCGAGAAAGAAGGATAGAGAGAAAGACAAAAGAAAATTGGGTAGGGAAAGATCATATTTGTATAATCATAGGTGTATATGATGAAAATATATGCATTTGGATTTGTATATGATGAAAATATAAAGTGAGAGTGGCGAGTGTGTGTGTGTATATATATATATATATATATATATATATATATATATATATATATATATATATATATATATGTTGGGAAATTCGGGTAATTTCCCTACAAAACGGAACAACTTTAGTGAAATGAACCGGTTCAAATGAACTGAACCGGACAGAACACTAACAAAGATACCCGACAAATAATATCGAATATTAACTGAAAAAAAGAGAAAAGAGACCGAACAATTTTAATAATGGAGTTCAGCCGCGAAAGCTTAATCTCCAAGCACCGCTCAAAGCAGCCTACTTTTATTAGATAGAGAGAAGAGATTACAAATGGTGCATTTTACAATGAAGGAGGAGGGGTTCTTTTATAACCCAAATTCTCCTTCACAATACATAAAGCTCCTATGTGGGACTAAATAATTAGGCCAAAGAGTCAACAAATCTCCACCTTGGCTTAATATCCAGTCCCACCAAATACAAATCTTCTCAAACAAACAAATAATAAAAGCAGTTTTCACGTTGCTTCCAAATTTGCGCCGTGAGGCGCCAAATTCAAATGTGCAGGACATTGACCAAGTCTAAACAGTGTTCAAACTTGGCCTTTGTAACCACCTTGGTCAGCATATCTGCGTGATTCTCCGTAGTATGAATCTTCAACAGAAGTATCTCCTCTTCTTCGAGAATTTCCCTCGCAAAGTGATAGCGAACATCAATGTGCTTCGTCCGTGCATGAAAGACTTGATTCTTTGCTAAATGAATAGCACTCTGACTGTCAGAATAAACCTCAAGTTGTTTCTGACCAACTCCCAAGTCTTTAAGCAACCCATGAAGCCAAATCGCCTCCTTTACAGCCTCTGTAATCGCCATATACTCTGCCTCTGTCGTAGACAAAGCCACCGTTGACTGTAAAGTAGACTTCCAACTAACTGGCGCTTTTGCTAAAGTGAACAAATAGCCAGTTGTAGATCGTCGCTTATCCAAATCACCTGCATAGTCAGAATCACAGTATCCAATTATGCATTGACCAAGTGATTTATCCTGCTCGAATGCCAATCCAATATCTACGGTATTTTGCAGATACCGTAGAATCCATTTCACAGCTTGCCAATGACCCTGGCCTGGATCATGCATGTACCTGCTAACAACACTAACAGCCTGTGAAATATCTGGTCTCGTACACACTATTGCATACATCAAGCTTCCAACTGCATTTGCATACGGGACTTTCGCCATGTATTCTCGCTCTTCATCAGTCGTCGGAGATAACCGGCTACTCAGTTTCAAATGAGGAGCAAGTGGGGTACTCACGTGTTTTGTATCTTTGTGCATACCAAAACGTCTTAGTACCTTCTTCAAATAATGCTTCTGTGATAGCCAAAGCTTGCCTCTCTCTCTGTCCCTGTTTATCTCCATGCCGAGAATCTTCTTGGCTTCCCCCAAATCCTTCATCTCGAACTCTTTACTCAACTGAGCCTTCAGTTTGTCAATCTCAGCTTGGCTCTTTGCTGCAATCAGCATATCATCAACATTTAAGAGTAAGTAGATGTAGGAACCGTCTTGAAGCCTGCGCAAATACACACAATGATCGTATTTGCTTCTCTTGTACTTCTGACCCTTCATAAAACTATCAAATCTTTTGTACCACTGTCTCGGAGATTATTTCAGTCCGTACAATGATTTGAAAAGTTTGCAAACCCAATTCTCTTTATCAGCCACCTTATTTCCTTCTGGCTGAGTCATATAGATTTCCTCCTTCAAATCACCGTGTAGGAACGCGGTCTTCACATCAAGTTGAGCTAGCTCCAAATTCAACTGCGCTACCAAGGCCAACATAATTCTAATGGAGGAATATTTAACAACTGGAGAAAATACCTCATTATAATCAATTCCCTCCCTTTGAGCGTAGCCTTTAGCTACCAACCTTGCCTTGTAGCGAACATCGTCTTTATCGGGAAATCCTTCTTTCTTTGCAAATACCCATTTGCATCCAATTGCCTTCTTGCCTATCGGTAGTTGTGTCAACTTCCACGTCATGTTCTTCTTGAGGGATTGCATTTCCTCTTCCATTGCACCTGCCCAATTACCACTTTCTGAACTTCGTATGGCCTCTGGGTAGGTGGATGGAACATCTTCATCTGAAACTGGAAGTGCATAAGCTACCATGTCAGTGAAACGAGCAGGCTTTTGGATCGCTCGTCTCTGTCTTCCAACTGCAATTGGCTCCGATTGCTGTAGAGGTTCTTGGGTAGGAACCTCTTCCTCATCTGACTCTTCTTCTGCCGTAGGAGAGTCACTCGTGGTGCTCCGTGCTGGGATCACCATTGTCTCCTCAAACTCCACCTGCTTCGGAGTACACGCCACCTGTTCAGGATTACTCTCAGCATCTTCTGGATTTACCTTCTTTAACATGGCAAATTCATCGAAGGTAACATCTTTCCTTATAATTGTTTTATTTGCCTCGAGACACCACAGACGGTATCCCTTCACTCCAGCATTGAATCCCATGAACAAAGCCTTCTTTGCCCGTGGATCCAACTTTGATTCAATCACATGATAATATGCAACAGAACCAAAAACGTGCAAAGTATCATAATTAGTTGCAGGTTTTCCAGACCATACCTTTAATGGAGTTTTGCCATTAATAGCAGATGATGGCAAACGATTGACGAGATATTGAGCATATGTTATCGCCTCAGCCCAAAATTTTCTGCTTAACCCAGCATTAGATAGCATACATCGAACTTTCTCCATAAGTGTCCTGTTCATATGCTCTGACACCCCATTCTGTTGTGGTGTTTTCCTGACGGTGAAGTGCCGAACTATGCCACAGTCTTGGCATACCTTAAGGAACGGATCACTCTTGTATTCTCCACTATTGTCTGTTCGGAGAACCTTGATCTTCCTTCCCGTCTGGTTTTCAACTTGAACTTTCCACTTAAGGAAAATTCCAAGTACATCATCTTTGTTCTTCATAGAAAACACCCAAACTCTCCTGGAAAAATCATCAACAAAAGTGACAAAATAATGCCTTCCTCCAAGAGACGGAGTCTTGGCAGGTCCCTATACATCTGAATGCACATAATCTAGAATACCCTTGGTATTATGAATTTCAGTGCCAAACTTCACTCTTCGTCGTTTTCCAAGAACACAATGTTCACAAAACTCAAGTTTGCAAGTCTTCGTACCTTTCAACAATCCTTGCTTGGCAAGAATTTGCAAAGATTTTTCACCAGCATGTCCCAACCGCATATGCCACAGCTTCGTTGCCTCAGTATCTTTCTTGGTGCAAGAAGTTACTGTTGTTACTGTCCCGACCACTGTACTACCTTGATAGTAATACAGATTGTTCTTTCTCACACCCTTCAACATCACCAACGCTCCAGAAGTTGCTTTAAGAACTCCATCTCGCATCGTTATAACTAGGCCTTTAGATTCTAAAGCCCCCAATGAGATGAGATTCTTCTTCAACTTTGGCACGTACCGCACATCTCGCAAGATTCTGGTGGATCCATCATGATTCTGCAGTTTGATTGAACCTATTCCGATTGTTTTACATGAATTATCATTACCCATGTAAACAACTCCGCCATTGAGATCCTGAAATTCAAAGAACCACTCCCGAATGGGACACATATGATAGGTACAACCTGAATCCAATATCCACTCATCTGCATGTGATGTTGTAGGAGCGACCACTAAAGAGATATCTGATTCCGCATCACTTTTGCATTCTGCAACATTGGCGTCTTGCGGAGCCTTCCCTTTCTTCTTCAACTTTGGACAGTCTTTCCTCCAGTGCCCTTTCTCATGACAGAAAGCACACTCATCTTTGGCAATGGCTCGACCTTTTGATTTGGACCTTCCTCTTCTCCCTTTTGTCTGGTTTTGATGACGACCTCTTGCCACCAATACTTCTTCTGATGTTGTTGCCTTTGTTTTCATCTTATCCTGCTTTCTCAGTTCATGACTATATAAAGCAGAACAAACAGCATCTAACGACACATTCTCCTTCTCGTGAAGTAACGTTGTCTCCAAATGTTCAAATTCATCGGGAAGAGATGATAACAACATCAAAGCCAGATCTTCATCATCGAATATGACATCTAAATTAAGCAAGTCTGCTACTAATTGATTAAACATAGTGATATGTTCATTCATAGTAGTACCTTGTTTGTAATCAAATTGGAACAATCTTTTCTTCATTAGGAGCTTGTTCTGACCACTCTTTTTCAGAAACTTGTCCTCCAATGCCTTCCACAATTTATATGAAGAAGTCTCATTCTTGAAAGCATACTTTTGCTCCCTAGATAGACACGATCGAATTGTTCCGCATGTCAACCGATTAATGATTTTCCAATCTTTATCTTCAACTCCTTCTAGTTTAACTTCTTCAATAGCAATATCAAGACCCTGCTGGAAAAGGGAGTCCAAAACCTCCCCTTGCCACATACCGAAATGGCCCGTACCATCGAATATTTCAACCGCCAACTTCAAAGAAGACATCGGGAATCTTGACCATGATGACGAGGCACCCGATGTCTTTGGTGGAATATTTGCAACAGACTCCATTTCTTGATCTTTATTTGCCATTACAGACTCAAAAAAAAATATTGGATATTACAACAGAATTCAAATAATCGAAGGCTTCTACAGAGACAAAGTAATTCCTTTCTGGTGTGGTAGATCAGGCGAAACTGCAACCACAGAGCATACTCAGACAGAACTTTGACTTAGAAAAAACTTTCGACGCAAAAGGACCAAAATAATTCTTTTCTGATGTGGAAGATCAGACTCAACTGCAACCACAGAGCATACTCAGACAGAACCTTGGCTCTGATACCATTTGTTGGGAAATTCGGGTAATTTCCCTACAAAACGAAACAACTTTAGTGAAATGAACCGGTTCAAATGAACTGAACCGGACAGAACACTAACAAAGATACCCGACAAATAATATCGAATATTAACTGAAAAGAAGAGAAAGAGACCGAACAATTTTAATAATGGAGTTCAGCCGCGAAAGCTTAATCTCCAAGCACCGCTCAAAGCAGCCTACTTTTATTAGATAGAGAGAAGAGATTACAAATGGTGCATTTTACAATGAAGGAGGAGGGGTTCTTTTATAACCCAAATTCTCCTTCACAATACATAAAGCTCCGATGTGGGACTAAATAATTAGGCCAAAGAGTCAACAATATATATATATATATATATATATATATTTCTCTCATTTTATACAAACACAAATACATTTTATACATTTGCGTTTGAATAGAGAACGAGAGTGAGAGCAAGATTCACCCGGAAAGAAGCGAAATAACAATAATTTGCTATGAACTATAACTAAGTTAAACTAAGATTATAACATTTAATTTAAATTAATAATTTGTAACCTGTATCAAACCCATTTACCCAAATCAGAAATCCCTAAGCTCAATCACTATCACAATACATTCAACCAGTGTTACACTCTTTACTCTCACACTCACTCGCTCATCGGTCCATCCGTCATCGCCAGCCCTGCTTAGTATATTCGGATATCTTTCTTTATGAACTATAATTTATTCATTTAGTATGATTGTGTAAGAACGGAGGAGATTTTCAATAGTTTTCATAACTCCTGCGATTTTCGTGTTTTATGAGAAAAAAATACTTCAAATTGTATATGTTCAAACAAAATTTCTAAGATTGTATTGTTGAGCTATGATTTGGCTTTTGTGGCTGGATATAGGTGCACTAACTTAAGATAGTTAAGTATGCGTTGATTATGTGGTGAACTCTTTCTCTCTTTTAATTTTGTGAATGTAGAAAAATCATAACTAGTTGTACCATTACTTACTATTAGCTTGAGATTGTTGTCCCAAATCTTGTCTCCGTCTCTGTTATGGATAGATCTATATTAACTAGAGATCAATTTAACTTTTTCTGGGCAATTAGATTATGTTTTGTTCTTATTTGGATCCTCATCATCTTTGAAACTTTATTTAACACCTTTTAGTGTAATGACTGATAATATCTAAATTCATTAGAACTAAAACGAAGATGAAAGATAGTTGCACTAGAGATACATGTGATGTTGCAATGCAACAAAAGTTGTTAATTTGAAGCAAACAACTACTATTTACTTCGTCCCATATTATGTAAAGGTATTACTATTTGGGATTCAAATAATCTTTCGTCTTTGCAGAAAAAAAAGAAGCAGAAATAGGCACTCAAACTCAAGAGCCAGACCTGTCTTTTCACAGCAAACTGAGACCAAAAGGATGAAAAATACTGAGAGTATATCTCCACAAGTCTGTGAAATCAGCTTTCCTGTAAATAAGTCACTTAGTACATGTATATATTTGAGATGATTCATCTGATGATAGTTAGTGAATATACAGTGTAATACGATGCACATCTTTGTGATGTTGATATGAAATTGAGATCCATTCTTCTGCTATGATTCAATTCAGATTGTGTAATCATAATTCAGTTTTTAACATGGTATCAGAGCTTAGGGATTGAGAATAGTTGTTCTAAGTTCAGTTTTGTAGCTTAAAGTTGATGATCAATGGCAAAAAATATTGATCACGATCATCCTCTGTTTCTGGGTTCTTCGGATATACCAGGAGTGGTGCAAATTAGGATACAACTTACCATAATGGAGAATTATACGTTATGGAGTCGGGCGATGCAACTGAATTTGCTCACGAAGAACAAATTAGGGTTCATCGACGGCAGCATCAAAAGAGATAGTTTCACGACTGATATTGAAAAGAAGCAGTGGGACAGATGCAATGTTATGGTCCTTTCATGGATTATGAGCAATGTTAGCAAGGATCTGGTCAGTGGAATCGTTTTTTGGTCAAATGCAGCTCAAGTTTGGTTAGATCTGCACGAACGATTTGATAAAGTCAATATGTCCACAATTTTTCATCTCCACAAAGCCATAGTCACACATGCTCAAGGTATTTCCCCCTGTTTCAGTCTATTATTCAAAGCTGAAAGACCTATGGGATGAATTCGACTCAATAGTACCTTCTCCATCTTGTGAATGTGTTAAGTCGAAGGATTATTATGATAATATGAGTAGGCAATTTTTTTTGCAATTTCAATGAAAGTTATGCTCAGGCTAAAAGTCAAATACTTATGATGAACCCCCTCCGCCCCCTAGTGTCAATCAATGTTATGCCATGGTTGTATAAGGTGAGAGCCACCATACACTAAGTGGTGAATATTCTGATGGAGGTATGAACACTGACCCTACTGTATTATTGATAAGTAGATCAGGCGGTTACCAATTTGGGGGATCAGGTTCTAGAGGAAGAGGAGGTAGAGGCTATGGATCTGGTCGTCAACAAAGAGGAGGTAGTCCTTATTGTGACCATTGTGAGATGAAAGGACATACTAGAGAGAACTGCAACAAGTTAAAACACTGTACTCATTGTAATATGCAGGGTCATACAAAGGATATATGTTTTCAGTTAATTGGATATCCTTCGCATTGGAAAGGAAAGAAGAGGTTTAATATTGCATAAGCTTTAAATGGCACACAAACAGAAGGGATCTCACAATGCAAGGGCAACAAAGATCTGGAGTTGAATCTTACAATCATCATTCTCAACTTAGACCAAATACAAGTGGAGGAGTTGGACATGATCCTTACTTCACAACAAATCAATATAATCAAATCTTACAAATGCTGAACAGATCCAACATGAATGAGGTTAATGCAAATATGGTAGGTACATTTTCATATACTTTTTTTTGTAATATTGCAGCTCATTGTTCTTTAGATTAGATAGTGGATAGTGGAGCGTCTAATCACATTGTTAGAGATCGTACCTTATTGAAACCTGGATCGAGAGTGACTAATCCAGGAAGTGTTCAATTAGCTACAAGTGAATCAACACACATTACCAATTCAGGCAGTTCTCAGCTTAAAGGAGGTGATGTTATTAAAGATGTCTTATGTGCGCCAGATTTTAAGTTCAATCTCCTATTAGTGTCCAAACTGACTAAGGATTGAATTGTTGTATTGTATTTTATCCTGATTTCTTCTTCATTCAGAATCTTTTCACTGGGAAAGTGAAGGATATTGGTGAAGAGGAAGATGGATTGTACTTGCTGAAGAATCAAGACCAATTTTCAACACATAGATTCAGATCATTAGTTGTAGCAAGAGGATATGAGAATGAAGTATTGTGGCATCAGAGATCATGCCATGTGCCTTTGAATGTGATCAGAAAAATCAGCATGCTTAAGCTCAATAAGAGTCCAGTCATGACTCATTGTGATGTATGTCCATTAGCAAGACAAATTAGACTCCCCTTCCATAATAGTAGCAATAGAAGTACTAGATGCTTTGATCTAATTCACATGGATGTATGGGGACTCTATAAAGTTGCTACACATAATAACATGAGATTTTTTCTTACATTAGTTGATGATCATTCCAGATGGACTTGGATATTCTTACTTCATCTCAAGTCAAATGTTTCCACTATACTTAGGCAATTTATTTTGATGGTTAAAAATTAGTTTGATGTACAGATTAAGGTTGTGAGGTCAAATAATGGAGGGGAGTTTTTCAACTCTCAATGTGCTGATTTGTTCACTAATCATGGAATCATACATCAGAGTTCTTGTCCACACACACCTCAGCAGAATGGTGTGGTGGAAATAAAACACAGACACGTCTTAGAAACGGCTAGAGCAATCAGATTCCAAGGACATATACCTATTAGATTCTGGGAAGAGTGCATATCAACAGTTGTGCACATTATCAATAGAATGCCTTTATCTGTCGTGCATAATGTTTCTCTTTTTGAGGTGCTATTTGGAAAACAACCTGATATATCATACATGAGGATCACAGGGTGTCTATGTTATGCTACAAATACACAAAAGATAGATAAGTTTGGTCGAAGGGCAACTAAATCAGTCTTGATGAGATATGGAACTACGCAGAAAGGCTACAAATTGTATGATCTTGAGCTCATATTTTTTTTTATCAGTTGAGATGTGATCTTTACTGAAAATATTTTTCCTTTTCAGCCTCACTCTACAGATGTCTTGCTGGATACCGGTACTATTCATTCAAGTCATATAGATGCTGACCTAGAATTGGAGTCTGCACCTTCATCTATGGAGGATAGCCAAGCAGAACCTTCTATTAGTGTACATGTCAATGACAATGAAGATTTCACAGTTCTTTTGCCTATAGTAGAGATTGATCCCACCTGTAATGTGCCAGTATGAAGAGGAACTCACATGGATCATCATGATACAATGACACAGAGAAGGTCTAGTAGATCAGGCAAGGCTCCATTATGGCAGCAGGATTTTGTCCTAACAAAAAAAAGGAAATCTAAACAATCAAATTGTATGTATTCTATCTCAGACAACATTGATTATAATGGTCTTTTAAAGTCATACCAATGCTATATTGCAAACTCTTCAATGGAAAAAGAACCAAGTACTTATCATCAGGCTATGAAAGATGAATGATGGGTTCAAGCTATGAAGGATGAGATTAAGACACTAGAAGATAATAAGACATGGAACTTGTTGACTTACCTCTTGGTAAAAGGGCCATTGGTTGCAAATGGGTGTATAAGAACAAATACAAAGCTGATGGACAAGTTGAGAGGTTTAAGGCCAAATTAGTAGCTAAGGGCTATAATAAAAAAAGAAGGGTTGGACTACCACAAAACTTTCTCACCTGTTGTTAAAATGGTGACAGTGAGAACAGTGTTATCCGTTGCTGCAGCAATAGGGTGGAATGTTTAACAAATGGATGTTTATAATGCTTTTCTACAAAGGGATCTGATGGAAGAAATGTACATGCAATTACCTCAGGGATCTCAGTCTGATGAGAAAAGGGAAGGTCGAGGTTTGGTATGCAAATTAATTAAGTCACTTTATGGACTTAAGCAAGCCTCGAGACAATGGAATGTTAAATTGACGAATGTCTTGATTGGAGCAGGTTTTCAACAAAGTCACCTTGATTATTTCCTCATGACCAAGAAAGTTGGAGATGACATTGTAGTTGTTCTTATATACGTGGATGACCTGTTTGCGACAGGAAGCAGTTGCCAAATGATAGAAGAGGCCAAGCAGGTTCTAAAGGAACATTTTAAAATAAAAGATCTGGAGATCTTAGATTCTTCCTAGGTGTTGAATTTGCCAGAAACTCAGAAGGAATATTGATGCACCAAAGGAAATATGCCTTAGAATTGATTTTAGATTTGGGGTTAGGAAGTTCTAAACCTATGACTACACCTGCATAATTAAATCTGAAACTCACTACACCTAAGTTTGATGACTTAGTCGGAGATGCATCTGATTCACTTTTATTGGATCCTGGTGAATATCAGAGATTAATTGGCAGATTACTATATCTCACTCTCACCAGGACAAACATATCTTATGCAGTTCAAAGCCTCAGTCAATTCATGCAGGCTCCTAAAGTTTCTCACATGAATGTTGCCATTATAGTAGTAAAATATGTTAAGCAGACACCAGCACTTGGGATATTATTGACAACAGAATCCACAGAGTCTCTACAGGCGTATTGTAATGCAGATTGGGGATCATGTGTTAACTCTAGAAGGTCAATTACTTACCTAGTCAAGTATGGAAATTCTCCAATTTCATGGAAATCTAAGAAGCGGTCTACTATTTCCAGAAGCTCTGCTGAAGCAAAGTATCAGAATCTGGCCTCCAATGTTGCAGAAATCACCTGGATCATTGGTTTGTTCAAAACACTGGATGTACCCTTGGTGTTACCTGTTCCATTGCATTATGATAGCAAAGCAGCCATTCAGATTGCTACTAATCCAGTGTTCCATGAGAGAACAAAACATATCGACATTGACTGTCATTTTATTAGAGAAAATGTATTGAAAGGTCTTGTGGTCTTACACTACTTATGTTCATCTGAATAGCCTGATGATATTCTAACTAAGGGTCTGAGCAGACATCAACATTTTCACCTTATTTCCAAGCTAGGAATGAAGAACATCTTCATATCCCCAAGCTTGAAGTGGGCTATTATAGATTATAACAAAGAGATTACAAATAGTTAACTTGATTTGATTACACGTGATAGTTAGTTAGGCTGATGTGACAGTTAGTTAGGCTGTTAAGAATATTCTAGAAGATGGCTTTCCTGTAGATAAGTCACTTAGCACATGTATATATTTGAGATGATTCATCTGATGATAGTTAGTGAATATACAGTGTAATACAATGCACATCTTTGTGATGTTGATATGAAATTGAGATCCATTCTCCTGCTATGATTCAATTCAAATTGTGTAATTAGAATTCAGTTCTTAACATCATCCACATATCTGAAAAGCCATCCTTTCTTCCTCACCTCCAATCCACAGTTAACGTGCTTGCTTCTGTCATTGAACCCAAAGATGCCAATACTCTAGTCAGAAAGCTGAATCAGATTGCACCACTGGAAGATTTGCAGCATGTGAAGCGTGTGCGGAAGAAGTGTATTGATGCGGGAAAACCTCAATTATCTCTGCTTTTATGTATGGCTTTTGGAAATGATGGTGAAGATAATTGTATGCCATATGAGATTCTACAACTTGTCAAATCATACCAGTTGAGTACTTTCATCACAAGAGTTTGCAAATATGCTGCAACATCAAAAGAAAAATGGGGCGAACAGTGCAAGCTCTGGCCTACTTCGTATCATCCGCCAACCTACAACATCATTGGCATAACTGGATTTAGTGAAGAGGAGTCGCAATCAGTTTTCGGTTTCATGAGACATACCATTACTTTGGCAACATCTTCTATTGGTCAGGTGGTCAATGCTGCTGTTATTGTAGATCCTTCAACTAAGCAGGTCATTGCAATTGCTTGTGATCAAGGAATATCCTCAGCCAGTCTTGCAAATGAGGTCAGCAAGGAAGGTAGTTGCTCTAACTGTCTAGAAAACCTGAAAGCCTCTAATTTGGAAAACCAGCAAACGTCACTTTTGGACTATTTTTCAATTAGTGAATTTAAACATATAACTAACGATGTTGCTTGTGTACATCCTTGGCAATGGGCACTGCAAAGTTCTGGTTGCTGGCATCCTTTACGGCATGCAGATATTATAGTATTGAATATTTTGCTGCCAGGGATCTACAACTTTTCCCTGATCACAAACCTTTATCTCCTTTGAAAAAACAGAAGATCGAGGAATCTGGCTTCCAAAGCAATGGACATAGTTATCAATCGTTCAGACCTTATCTATATACTTGTTATGACATTTATCTGGCCTGGGAGCCCTGTACAATATGCGCTATGGCGCTTGTCCATCAAAGAGTTAGACGGATATTTTTTTCTTCCCCAAATTTCAGTGCTGGTGCACTAGGAAGTGTTCACAGATTGCAAGAAGAGCGGAGCTTATATCACCATTATGTTGTTTTCAGGGTCGTGCTGCCTGAGGAGGTGGTCAGGAATAAAGTAGTAGATGTGAAGACTTCTGGAAGTGGTAGAAGCAAACACTAATCAACTTTTGGGGAGGTTAGGTCTTATGTCACTTTAACTAAGTCAGATAAATGTTAATGTGCATAATTATATATCCATGTATTCTTATGTATGTATATGCAAGTAAGGGTGCTACTGTCACTACAAGAAAATTTTGAATTACATGGGGATTTTCTTTGGTAATAGTATGACACAGGAAACTTACTTTCTTGCAAATCTTCATATTAATTCCCAGGAAAATCCCTATGTAATTCACAGTTTTCTTGTAGTGTGTGTAGGTGCAATGATTTGTTCCCTTGTGGTAAAAAGAACAGGTTCTTTAGCTATAATTTTCTCAAGTTTTTTTTTAAAAAAATATTTGATGCATTAGCTATATTTACTTGTAGTACTTTTTGTGTAATTTTCAAATATGTAAATTTTATTTTGAAATTTTTGAAGAATGTATACATGAATTCAAGTCTGTAGAGATGCACCAGGAAGCTCTCCAGAAAGCACTACCTGGTGACAATGTTGGGTTCAGCATTAAGAATGTTGCTGTTAAGCACGGTTTTTTTGCCTCAAAATCAAAGGATGACCCAGCCAGGGGGCAACCAGCTTTACCGCCCAGGTCATCATCATGAATTATCCTCGCCAGATAGGAAATGGATATTCACCAGTGCTCAACTGTCACACTTCCCACATTGCTGTAAGGTTTGACCAAGATTGACAGGTGCTCAGATAAAGAACTGGAGAAGGAGGCGAAGTTCTTGAAGAATGTTGATGCTGGTATGGTTAACATGATTCTCATTAAGCCTACGGTTGTTGATAGGGATGGTAATTTTTTATTTTATTTTTTGAATTTTTTTTTTTTTTTTTCGAAAAAAAAATTTTTAAGGGGTTGATTGGTGGAAGGCCGGGGGGGGGGGGGGTAAATTATTTTTTTTTGAAAAAATAGATTTTTCTTGTTTTTCAAAAATAAAATTTGTTAGGGGTAGGTTGGTGGAAGGTCGGGATCGGGGGGGGGGGGAGGTTTTAAAAAAAGATTTTTCTTGTTTTTCAAAAACAAATTTTTTTTAGGGATAGGTTTGTGGAAGGTCGGCGGGGGTGCCTGTAGGGAGGGGTAAATTTTTTTTTGAAAAAAAATAAATTTATTTAAATGGGCTAGAATCACTTTGCCCAAACCAGACCAAATCCATATTTGACCATATTATATTGGGAAAATTTCATATGTGGCAAACTTAATTGATTAAATAACATTATATGGGTATAGTTTACCTAATTACATTCTATGGGTATAGTTTAGTTATTTAGGTATCTTTAATTTTGTATATAACGTTTCTTTTGTTTTTTATTTATACAATTTTCTTTTAGAAAAAGTGGTTTATAACTGAAGCGTTAAATAAGCTAACAATAAATTTAGATAATGCCATAATTTAAGGTAAACGTTCAAATTCATTTTTTTTTCAAAAAATAAGAAGTATACAGCAATTGAAAGACAAGATAAACTTGTTTTTGTGCTTTGACGAAGCAGCAGTTCATTCATTTTTTTTGTTTTTCTGTATATTCGAATACAGGTAATGATTCATTGGATGAAAATTCATGTTTATTATTGCAATAATTATACAATGTTCTATTGGATTTACAAATTTGGATATATGTGTGTTCCTTAGTGTGTTGAGAATTGTATATGTCCATAACGTAAGTGTATATAATTTTTTTGGAGTGTTTTTCTTTTGAAAACTGGTTTCAATGTTTATCGTAAACGGCAGTATGTTGTAGCAGTAATTTCAATTTGCAGTTGTATATTAAATTTTTTTTGTATACAAAGGTCGTGTTATTTAATTGTATATAAGTATGAAATTTTAGTTTTGTATCTATTTGCATTACCTGTTATATAGGTGTGTAGTATACGTTCTGTGATTTCTAATTTTGCATATACAAATACTGAAGTAATGTATATGTTGAAAAAATATATAAATTTTTTAAGACGAAAACCCATAGGATACAATTATATACTTTTTTTGATGTAGTATTTGTATTAGAAAGAAGATCAGTGTAAACATAAGTTTGTCATTATTTATTAATCTGATTGTATAAAAGTGTTGTATTAATTGTATATATGATTTATGTGAATGATTTGAAATAAAATTTTGTTTGAAAATTCTACAGATAATGGCCTCATTGGCTATTTTGGTTATGCATTCTGGAAAATGGGACGATACAAATAGGTACATTGATTATACTATAGAGGGAATAGTTTTTAAGGAACAATCAACGTTTCTTGAGATAAATACATTTCTTGTATACATAACAAAAAAATATATAAATAAAATATACATTTGTAATTGCGTTTCTTTTGTATATATATACAAACTTACTTTTTTTGTATATTAGTATGTGTACATGAATATGGTACTTAAACAAGTCAATATATACAACTGTCTAAATGACTTTGTATATACTACAATAATATATAAACTTAATATATACTTAACTTCAATAATTTGTATATAACTACTAAAATATACAAATTATAATCATATATGAAATTTTCCCATCTCTATAACTAAATACAATTACTTTTTGTATATGTATACAAAAATAAAAATAATATGGAGCCTTTAATATACAATCCACTACTACCCCCTATTAAAACTTAGTATATTATTCATTATACATAACTTAAAATGTGTATAAACTAATCAAATCTACAGACACGTACAATAACTAAAGGAATATACAAATAAATAATGGAAGATATATACAAATAACTAAAACATGTGTGTACTAAACATGCAATATACTATATACAATTACGTGAATACAAAAATTACTTAAACAAATAATTTTTTGTATATTGACACCTAAGTAACAAAAATATTGTATCTAAAGTTGTGTTTTAAGCCACTACCTCATGATTGTGATGTTCTTCAGATCCGTCAATTTCAGATGCACTCTCCTCTGAATCACTGTTTACTGCTTTCCTCTTTCTTCCTCCTTGTACAATTTTAATGCCTCTAGCTTTGGCATTGTTAAGAACTTTTTGAACTGCCGTAGGGTCATATTTTTTCTTTGATCTCAATTCTTCCATTGTTTGTTCATGTTGAACTTGTTTGGATTTTACCATAGACCCTACATCAACCCCAAAATCTTGAGTTAAACCCATTGAAAACGAGGATAAATTGTCAACAAAATTGACATGCAATGGAATACCTCTGGTAATCCTCATAGATGAAGATGATTCATTCATTCTGATTTTGAAGAATTTGTAATCTAATAAGAACAATCGATTATTTCACCAAAAAAATATGAGAAAAAGTAAGAAACACAATACATATACAATTGTTGAATAAGGAAAAAAAAATTGTACACGACTAAATTTTAGGATTACCTGCGAAAGTTGAATTCAATTTTGAAAGGGAGAAATTGAATTTTTGCCAATTTGAAATTCAAAATCGGATAGAAGTATTGATTATAGGAGAAAAAGGTGGAATATGAATAGGAGAGATAATATTGATTTGTATAAAATCATATACAAAATTTAAAAAAAAGGTTTTTATAGGATTGGTTTAGGAATAGCTGGTGGACCCCATTAATTATAGCAAAAAAAAGAAACTATAATTATAGAAAGTAAATAAATTAAACTATACCCTTATTATATAATTACTTAGGGATGGTTGCCATCCCATGTAATTTTCCCAGATTTGGATGGATTGTAATCCAAACCATTTTTTCTCAATCCATATTCAATCAATTTAAATTCAATCCAATCCAACCATTTGTCACCCCTAATTGTTGAGACCTTTGCTGAGTACCCAACATTGGGTAGTTTTGCCGTGAGAGACATGAGGCGAACTGTTGCTGTCGGTGTTGTCAGGAATGTTGACAAGAAGGATCCAACTGGTGCCAAGGTCTCTAAGGCTGCCCAGAAAAAGGGAAAATGGAGTCATGATTATGAAATATATTAGTTGTTGGCATCTTCCAGCTTCTTTTTCTTCATTCTGTTATTTTGTTTTCAACTTTTCCGTCTTCGGAACAAGGATTGTAACTTGATTTTTTTTCAAAAAAAAAAACTTGGGACTTTATGACAATATTTGTTTCATGGTTCAAATAAATTCATCAATATTTCACAAATGTATGTATAATAATGTATTTGTCGTGTATACTCAATCAGATTATTGACTGTGTATATTTTTCTATTAATTTGTGTATTTAATTATATATTTGTATCATTATGGTATTTAGATGATGCTAAACCAAGCACAGACTACAAGATTTTATTTCATGATTCACATGAATTTCATACATGTATAATCAATGGTATATTTGTTATGTATATTCAATTAGATTACGTACTGACTTTGTATGTTTTTCTATTAATTATCTTGTATTGGGATAATACCTTTAGCAATTGAAGTTTTATTGTGTATGTAATATATGATTTGATATTTTGGTTCATTCTGCCATTGCTTAATTTTTGGGCCTTGGGAGCTTGATACTGAGAAATAGAGAGAACTTGAAGTAAGATTAATTCAAGAACTTTTGAGTTATGAATAAAATATTTTCCTTCGTATTAATATCACTTCTAAAATGCCTTCCGAACCTAGTGGAATCACCAAACAACTAATTTGTGATTGTCTTGATCAGATGTTGATTGTGGTCGACCCAAATTCCTTAAATCAACTAGTAAACAAACTAATAGTTCAAATCTCTCACCTGGGTAAATCATTTGACTTTAGTCATTGATCACCCTTTAGATTTCATTAAATTTCAAAATTCAAATCCAAGCTCGTTACTCCAAAATGTTGACCCTTGTTAAATTCATTTCCAAACTTGAAAATTTAAAACTTCTTCTCCGTATACCTGATCACCTCTAAAATTGTGTTGCTCATCTCTACGAGTCATAAATAGCATAATAAAGCTAACAAAAAAAATATTTTATGTAAAAGGAATTCCAAAACACAAAGGGACCATGGGAATTGTTACATTTGTTCCATTTTCAAATCATATATTATAGTCATAATTAGCATAATAAAGCTAAGAAAAAAATATTTTATGCAAAAGGAATTCCAAAACACAAAGGGACCATGGGAATTGTTACATGTATTCCATTTTCAAATCATATATTATAGGTAATGGAGAATATATAGAACGGATAAGGAACTAAAATGTTTTTTAATTATTTGAATTAATATTTATTATCCATCTTTCAAACCCAAAATACTTTTGACGCCAACTTTTAACTCAAATTGCAAGATTATTAAATTCCTAAGATTTTATAGGATGGTGACTCATTGTGAAATTTATGAATCATCCTTCTTGTTTGGTACATTGTGCATGGTCCAACATAGCACACGCTTTCTCTTGGTCCTATTTTTATCTTCAAACCCAAATAAATGAGATTCACAATAATCTTATGGAGTATGTAACTTATTGTAGTGGTGTACATCCGATTTTTCGATTTAAATTTTTAATAAAATGTTATCTAATTCTAATCAAAATAAATTTAAGTTACTTAAATTTTTCTCTTTGTTTTGGGTTTGTTTTTTTGATTGTATCATATGAAAAAAAACAATTCTATTATAATTGAATAGTGATATTGAATGACTAAGAGAAATACCTATTTATAAAGAATGAGAAATGGTTAAATCAAATCTCTTAATATAACTTTTTTTTTGGAAAAAGAAAATATTGATTCACGTGATTGAAAAAATGGATATCATTGACAAGATATCAATATATATTTGATAATAAAAAACAGTGCCTAATGAAACTTGACAACAAAAATAAATATACACGCATAATATCATAAAATTACATATTATTTAATGCCAATCTATTGTTTATCGACTGTATTAAATATTTTAATTTACGATTTTTGTTGTTCAAAATCTAAAACCAAATCAAGAAACTAAAAATTTTAAATGTTAAATCTAAAACCAAACAAAAATTGAAAAATCAAACCAAATAAGAGAAAATTCAATTCGATTTTATTTTTGGCTTAATCTAAATAATGCACACTCTTAATTGATTAACCAGGATACCAGTTTATCATATTAATCAATTATTTCTTGTTAGGTGAAAGCAAACTAATGTTCACTCGTTTATTTATTGATGTTTATAGTATTCAATTATTTCTCCGTTATACTTTTTTTTCATCCGATGTCAATATTGAAATTCAATTAAAATTAAATTTGTGTAGAAAAAATCGACATATATGAGAAAGTTTTCAAGTGAATATTAGTCCTGCTTAAATATATGTAGAAGAAGATATTATAATAAATTAAAACTCAAATACAAATTTCAAACGAATTTAAGTTATTATTGGTCAAAAAAGAAGATTTTGATAAAAGTAAAAACTGTACATTGTTTGTTCTCTTTTAAAATTGTTGTTTTCTAGTTAGAGAATTGGATATTTTTTATTTTATAACTTCAAATAGCATTTACAGCTTAAGTTTAATGCTAGCTAAATGGTCCCATATATTTTTTAATAAATATAACTCACCCAATGCAACATATTTTAGGCAAGTTGGGTGGATTATAGAGTATTAATTTATGCTAATTTTGACATTCATATCTAAAAATAGGAGTATTAGTATGTTTGTATTACTTAATTAGCTTAATTAGCTCGTAATTAATTAGAATAGGCATGTTAGAACTTTTACAACGCTTTGATCAACAATTTCAAATCATTTGTTATATACATGTGGAATTTTTTATTTGGAATGATCCGAATATGTTCGGTTTAATTCTTCTTTTATGACCACGAAAATCCGCAGTCGTGCAAAGGGTGAAAACCTCGCTCCTATACAATAGCTCGCAAACCACATAGTACTTAGAAGAGGTAACCTACAACAGGCTTAGCTAGACCTAGAAGACAAAACCCTTGCTTTCGTTGGCAAGGGGTTTTGTACTTGAGACTTCCAACATGAAAGTGCCAAGCTAGCTCAAACTACTAGGCCACCCCGAAGGGTATGTAGTTGCTTTCAATTAATTGAGATTTATTGAGTTTTAATTTTATTTGAAATAACCTTAATATATTCAATTTTATGGATTTCTTGATTTGGAATGACCTTAATACATTAGACTAATTTGATCATTTTAGCCTCAAATTATTTGAAATTTACTAAGTTTGAATTGGAATGGCCTTAATACGTTCAACTAATTAATTTGATCATTAGCTTCAAATTATTTGATGTTTATGAAGTTCTTGATTTAGAATAGCCTTAATACATTCAACTAATTTGATCATTAGCTTCAAATAAATTTACAAAGTTCTTAATTTGAAATAATCTTAATACATTCATTTATTTTAATAGTTAGCTTCAAATGATTTAAAATAGCGTTAATGCAATCTTGATTTAGAATACTTAATACGATTCAACTAATTAGATCAATAACTTCAAATTATTTGAAATTTATAGATGGAGTTCTTGATTTGGGATGATTTTAATACATTCAACTAATTTGACTATTAACTTCAAATTATTCAAAATTTGTCAAATTCTTGATTTAGAATGACCTTAATAACTAATTTGTTCATTATGGCCAAATTGTATTATGATAATTATCACAAAGAAAATCACTTTATAGTGTGAATATGTATTATGGACAAATTATTTTGGCTAAAAGGATTTCTCCAAAGTTTATTTACTCTAAGTTAAAGATTTCAAAAATGAATCTTAAATAAAAAAGAGGCTAATGTATATTCATTGTAGTAGATTTTTATAACGCAAATATATATTAATTAAAACGTAGATTTCAAACATTGAATATAACCACAAAGTAAAAAAGAAATAAAAAAGATGAAGAAAGGATAAGTTGCTTGTTTGTGACGAAAGTTGGATCACTAAAGAGTACGATGAAATGATAAACATTTATAAATGTTAACTATCTTGAATTTGAGCTTTAAACTTTACGTTTTTTTAATGGTTGCTAATATTCATTATAGTTCATTTTTAGCGCATATATGGATTAATCTGAATATAGGTATCAAACACCAAATATAACCACAAAATCAAAGAGGTAAAATTAGAAATAATAAGTTTTTTAATTATTACGAAAGTTGAACCACTAAAGAGCATGCGAAAATGATATTATTAACGTTAAGTATCTCAATCTTCTAGGCTGAGCCTTGAACATAACAATTTTTTAAAATAAAACTCCAATATTTATTATAATAGATTTTTATTGTACAAATATTATTTATTAAAACGTAGATTTGAACACGAAATATGTAGTCATAAAATCAAAAAATAGAGAATTATTAAAGATGTCTAATTATTATGAATGATGTCTAATTTTTTTTAAAAAAAAAAACATTAATATTGATTTATTACCGTATATTTATATAGTGCAAATATAAATTAATTGGGACAACGAACATAGTAAAAAAAAAAAATCATAAAAGATAAGTTGTTAACAACTAAATCACAAATGAGTATGACTATTTTGTTGAGCTTTCAGGTTAATGATATTTTTATAAAAAAAAAAAAGTGACACTATTGTTAACTATTTTTCAAAAAGAAAAAGAAGTGTCAATTTTATCAAATTCTTTTAAATATCATTATTGGTTAATTATAGTAGATTTATTTAACGCGAATATAAATTAATCAGAATAATAACATAGTCACAAAGTTTTTTTTTTTAAAAAAAGAGAAATTTATAAAAAATATTGATTGTTAATAAAGTTAAATCATTAAAGGGTATAATTTTCTCGTTAAATCTTGAACATAATGATCTTTTTACAAAATTGTGTCACCATTGTCTATGATTCTTTTTAATGTGTCAATATTATTGAAGTTTTTTCATTAAAAAAAAACACATGTTTGATTCATTACTATAGATTCACATCGCATGAATATAATTAATCAGAATAACAAACTAGCCATTAAGTTCATAAAAGAAAAATCACAAAAAATAGTCGTTGAGTGCAAAAGATCACTAAAGAATATTATCGTCTCGTTGAGCCTTGAATGTAACAATTTTTTTCAAAAACATGTCACTATACCTAATGATTTTTCAAAAAAGTAAAACTTTAATATTAGTAAAAAATTTATCTAAAAAGGTATTAATATCGACTCATTATAATAGAGTTCTATAGTGTGAATACAGAGAATCAAAAAAGAAAAAAGAACTTTAAAAGGTAAGTTGATTGATTGTTACTAAAGTTGAATCACTAAAAAATTTGATTATTTCGTTGACCTTGAACGTAACATATAACTTTTTAAAAAGTGTCAATATTGTTAATAGATGTTTTTTTTTTTTAAAAAAAAAAAAGTAGCACCAACATCAATTCATCAAGGTAGATTTCTATAGCGCAAATATAGATTAACCAAAAATATAAATATAATCACTAAGTCAAAAAAGGAAAAATCATAAAGGATAGATCTTTGACTGGGAAAGTAGAATCACTATAAAATTTTGGTAAGTCAGAAAAGGATAAATTAAGCGGGTGTTTGAATTGACTTAAAAATTAGTCAAACTTATTTTTGAGTCAGTTTTTGACTTCTTAAAGTGTTTAAAAAATATAAAAAATAATTTAAAATAAGTCAAAATAACTTAAAATAAGTTGGGAAGTGTTTGACAAGGTAAAAAATGACTTAAAATAAGTCAAAAATTAAAGTCTCCTCCTACTTTTTATTTTTTGATTAATTTTTTTAAGTCAATCCAAACAGGCTTGAGTATAAGAGATAAGTTGACTTGATTGTTACTAAAGTTGAATCACTAAAGAATATGACTATCTCGGTGAACCTTGAACGTAACCGCCTTTCTTTCTTTTTTTAAAAAATGTCACTATTGTTAACGATTTTTTTTAGAAAAAAACACCAATATTATCAACGCTTTTTTTAAAAAAAAAAAACACTAACATCGGAACATTACAATAGATTTTTATAGAGCGTACATAGATTAATCCGAGCAATGAACAAAGTAATTAAAAAAATTTAAAAAATCATAAAAGATTTAAGTGATTGTTATTTTAAGTTGAGTTACTTAAAATTATGACTATCTTATTGATCGTTAAATGTAATGATTTATTTGAATAAAGCAAACTATCGTTAATGATTCTTTAAAAAACAGTGGTAACATTTATTGAATTTTTTTTTAAAATACCAATATCAATTCGTTACAGTTTTTACAGAGCAAATATTTATTCATTAGAACATCAAACATAGCCACAGAGTCAAAAAAGGAAAAATTATATAAAAAAATAAGTTGACTAATTGTTACGAAAATTGAATCATTAAAGAATATAATGTTCTTAATGAGCGTTGAATGTAACGATTTGTTTTTAATAAAACACGACTACTGTTGACGGTTTTTCAAAAAGTAGTGCCAATATTTAACATTTTTGAAAAATACCAATATCTATTCGTAATATTAGATTTTTATAGTGCCAATATAGATTAATCGAACAACAAATATTATCATAAAATAATTTTTTTTTATAAAAGATAAATTTACTGATTTATACTAAAGTTGAATCACTACAGAATATGACTATCCTGTTGAGCCTTGAAAGCAATTGTTCTTTAAAATAAACGCGGCTATAGTTATGACTTTTTAAAAATTAGCGGCAACAATTTTTAATAATTTTTTTTTTTTTTTGTAAAAAGAAAAAACATCACAAACATTAAAAGATAAATTGATTGATTGTTACTAAAGTTGAATTAGCAAAGAATTTGATTGTCTTATTGATCCTTAAACATAACATATATTTTTTTTAAAAGTGCCGATATTATTAATGGATTATTTTTTTAAAAAAAAGTAGCCACAACATCTATTCATCAAGGTAGATTTCTATAGCGTAAATATAGATTAATTAAAACAATGAATATAATCACAAAGTCAAAAAAGGAAAAATCATAAAGGATAGATTGTTGACAAGGAAAGTAGAATCACTAAAAAAATATGGTAAGCCAGACAAAGATTAACTAAGAGGGTGTTTGAATTAAATTAAAAGTTGGTCAAATCTACTTTTAAGTCAGTTTTGACTTCTTAAAGTGTTTGACAAATAAAAAAATAATTTAAAAATAAGTCAAAAATAACTTATAATTAGTTAGGAAGTGTTTGTCAAGGTAAAAAATGATTTGAAATAAGTCAAAAATCAAAAGTAGGTCTCCTCCTACTTTTTATCTTTTTACTTTTTATTTCTGAGTAATTTTTTGAATCAATCCAAACGGGCTCTAAGTATCAGCGATAAGTTGATTGATTGTTACTAAAGTTGAATCACTAAATAATATGACTATCTGCGAAAACCTTGAGTGTAACCGCCTTTCTTTTTTTTTAAAAAAAATGTCAATATTGTTAACGATTTTTCTAAAACATCAATATTATCTACGATTTTTTTTAAAAAAAAAAATACTAACATCGGATCATTACAATAGATATTCATAGAGCGAAAATAGATTAATCCGATAATGAAGTGATGAACATAATCACAAAATAAAAAAAATCATAAAAGATAAGTTAAACGATTGTCATGAAAGTTGAATCACTTAAGAATATGACTGTTTTGTTGATCGTTAAATGTAACGATTTTCTTGAATGAAGCACCAATATTGTAATGATTCTCCAAAAAATAGTGCCAACATTTAATGATTTTTAAAAAAACACCAATATCAATTCATTACAGTTTTTTTGTAGCGAGAATATTAATTCATTAGAACATCGAACATAGTCACAAAGTCAAAAAAGGAAAAATTATATATAAAAATATAAGTTGATTGATTGTTACGAAAATTGAATCACTAAGAATATTTAATATTTTTTTAAAACCACCAAAAAAATTAAGAATACAACTTTCTTATTGAGCGTTTAATGTAACGGTCTTTTGAATAAAGAGCCAGTATTGTTGACGGATTTCTAAAAAATAGCACCGATATTTAACGTTTTTTTTAAAATCACCAATATCAATTCGTAATAGTAGATTTTTATAGCGTGAATATAGATTAATCAGAACAACAAATATAATCACAAAATAATTTTTTATATAAAAGATAAATTTGTTGATTTATACTAAAGTTGAAACACTACAAAATATGACTCTCTCGTTGAGCCTTGAAAGCAACTGTTCTTTAAAAAAAGCGCGACTATAGCTAACGACTTTTTAAAAATTAGCGGCAACAATTTTTAATAATTTATTTTTAAAAAATAAGTTGATTGATTGTTACTACAGTTGAATCACGAATGAATTTGATTGTCGCGTTGATCTTTGAACGTAACATATATTTTTTTTAAAAAGTGTCGATATTATTAATGAATTTTTTAAAAAGAAATAGTAGCAACAACATCGGTTCATCAAGGTAGATTTCTACAGCGCAAATATAAGTTAATTAAAACAATGAATATTATCACAAAATCAAAAATAAATAAATTATAAAGGATAGATTGTTGACCGGGAAAGTAGAATCACTAAAAAACATGGCGAGTCACACAAGAATAAATTAAGTACTATAGGGGGTCGTTTGGTTGGAAATAAGTTATTCCAAGATTAGTTATCATGGATTAACTTATCCCACAATGTATATGAGATAACTTATTCCATCACTGTGATATAAATGGTGAGATCCCAAATATGACAACTAAACAAGATACAAATATTCAATCACTATTTATTTTTATCCTTCAGACCAAACGACCCCCAAGAAATAAGTTGACTGATTGTTCCTAAAGTTGAACCACTAATATGACTATCTTGTTGAACCTTGAACATAACCGTTTTTTTTTTTTTAATGTCACTATTATTAAATATTTGTTTCTAAAAAAATACCAATATTATCAACGATATAAAAAAAAATACTGACGTTGGACCATTATAATAGATTTTTATGGGGCGAATATAGATTAATCAGAATAACGAAAATAGTTACAAAATCAAATAAAGAAAAATATAATAAAAGATAAGTTAAATGATTATTACGAAGTTGAATCACCAAAGATATGACCGTCTTGCTGACTGTTGAATGTAACAATTTATTTTTAACAAAGAACCACTATCGCTAATGATTTTCAAAAAATAGCGCAAACATTTAATGAATAATCACAAAATAAAAAAAATTATAAAATTATAAAAGATAAATTGACTTATTTTTATTAAAGTTGAATCACTAAAGAATCTGATTGTCTCGTTGAGCCTTGAACACATCGTTTCTTTTAAAAATCACGACTATAGCTAACGACTATTTCAAAATTAGCGGCAACATTTTTAAATAATTTTTTTTAAAAAATCATCAAATCAGTATATATTTACAGTGCGAATATAGATTACTCAGAACAACGAACATAATCACAAAATCAAAAAAGAAGAATCTTAAAACCAAGTTGACTGATCGTTACGAAAGTTGAATTACCGAAAAATATGGAATGTATCGTTGAACCTTGAACGCAATGGTTTTTTAAAAAAAAGCGTGACTATCGTCAACGGCTTTTCAAAAAAAAGAAATAACGCGCCACTATTATTAACGGATTTTTAAAACAAGCACCGACAGTATTAACGATATTTTAAAAACCGCACCAATATTAGTTCATCACAATAGATTTTTTATCGCGCGAATATAGATTAACCAGAGCAACGAACATAGACAAGAACCGTAAAAGGGAAAAAAAGATGAGACAGGCGGCCGATAAGCGCGCCACATCATGGTAAAAAATCCAGCTAGGAGCAGACATATCAAATATTCACTTGTTTTGGTAAATAGAACAACCCCACCCCCTTAAACCCCCCTACCCCAACCTCAGATTGTCATTTTCACCCTAGCAGCAGCCGTACATATCCACTATATATATATTCGTTATTTTTTTTTTCCTTTTTCATTTTACTGTTCGAAAGTTGAGAAAAACAGCAATTGTAAGTAATACTAGAACTTGTTCTTTTGTTAATTTATAATGATTAATGATGTTTCCTTTGTGATTTTAATTTGATATATACATTTGTTTTTTTGTTTTGTTTAATGAAAGGGCAATCGATCGAGACGTGGAACAAATCAATTTGTATTGACTAGCGTGCGTTACTCTCTGGTAAGTCAGCTCTTAATCTGCTAATCAGTAATCAGTAAACAGTAATCACCATTTCTCATTTTAATTATTAAACTTCCATTATTTAATCAATTAATTAATCTACTTTTGGATCCCAAAATGAGCATCTGGAGTTATGGACTGGATTTTCAACAGGTCCACACAGAATCCTGAAGCTTTTTTCTATTTTACTTTACTTTATACACAGAAAAAAATAATATTCTAAAAGTCTTTTTTAACTTTTATGCACTTTTTTGTTGATGGAAGAGTCAACAGAGTCTTTTTCTTTTTCTTTTTTCTTCTGATTTGTTGGTTTCTTGCAGTTTTTTTTTGTAAGGTAATGAAAAGTCCACTTTTTTATTTTTTGGGTCTATATATATATACTGGTTTATTTAGCCCCATTTATAAAACCTTTCATTTTCTTCTTTTATGGTAGTGATCCCACTGTTTTTACAATGACAGCTATAAGCAGTGAAAACCCATATCTCTTTGATTGAATGAATGAAATAATCTTGTTAGGGTTTCCTTTTTATTGTTTTAGCCAACCCCTTTTTTTTTTTTTTTTCTTTCTCATTTGTTTAAAGAGAGGAGTTAGAGGGGAAGGTGCAATAAGGGTTCTTGGTTGTCTTATACCAACCCCCTTTGCTTCTTCTTTAATTTTGTGGGTTTGGGTTGTTGAGTTTTATGTTCATCACTAATCTTGGGCTAAATAAAAAAATACAGTACTTTCTTTTTTGTGGGTGTATAAATATGAAAAGTGTGTTGGGAAAGTTGGG
The DNA here is from genome assembly GCA_016801875.1 of Solanum sitiens. Classification (NCBI taxonomy): domain Eukaryota; kingdom Viridiplantae; phylum Streptophyta; class Magnoliopsida; order Solanales; family Solanaceae; genus Solanum; species Solanum sitiens. The sequence goes on from JABWTJ010000060.1 coordinate 1,529,313, forward strand.
ATCTTGAAAGTGATTGAAAAGAGTGTTTTTGAGATTAAAGTTTTGATTTTTGATGAGTTTTGGAGGTTTTATTGGAAGTAGTAGTGGAGGAAACGGTGGTGGGGTTTCAAGATTGGTGGGTGATAGTTCATACGAAGCCATGCCTACTGCTACTATGGCTCAGTCACAGCTTATCACATCATCTTTATCTCATTCAATGTTTAACTCTTCACCGTTATCTCTTGCTCTTGTAGGCCTCCTTTATTTAAATTAGTACTTCTTATTATTATTATTATTTTGTTGTTGGTTGGGAATTGGGATTAATATGTGTTTGGGTTAATTTTTCAGAAACCGAAAATGGAAGGTTCTGGTGATTTGAGTTTTGATGGAATGGGAAGGAACTCGAGAGATGATGAGTACGAGAGCAGGTCTGGGACTGGGAGTGACAACTTGGATGGTGTTGGATCGGGCGATGAAATGGAAACTCACATTGGTAGCTCATCCAAATCGGGAAAGAAGTACCATAGGCATACTCCATACCAAATCCAAGAGCTGGAGGCGTTAGTGTTTATAACCACTTTATGTTTATACTTTTGTTTTTGGATTGTTTGTGAATTTTTTTATCTATCTGTCTTGTGCTTACAGTTGCTTTAAGGAGAATCCACACCCGGATGAGAAAGCAAGGCTGGAACTTGGTAAGAGATTGACATTGGAAAGCAGGCAGGTTAAGTTTTGGTTCCAGAACAGGAGAACCCAAATGAAGGTAAATGACAACACATTTAACATTATTTTCTTGTGTTAGATTTGTTTCATTGTGTGAATTTCAGTATAAGTGAAAACCTACATTGTTTCAGACCCAGATGGAGCGTCATGAAAATTCAATGTTGAAGCAAGAGAATGATAAGCTTCGCATTGAGAACATAGCGATGAAGGAAGCTATGAGAAGCCCAGCTTGCCCACATTGTGGTGGTCAGGCAATTCTTGGTGAGATACACATTGAAGAGCATCATTTGAAGATTGAGAATGCTCGGCTGAGAGATGAATACAGTAGGATCTGTGTCGTGGCAAACAAGTTTCTGGGTAGGCAGGTGGAATCTGTCCATGGTCCAATGTCAGCTGGAATGGCTAATTCAGGTTTGGAACTTGCTGTGGGAAGAAACGGCTATGGTGCTATGAATTCTGTTGACACTGCATTGCCAATGGGTCTTAATTTTGGCAATAACTTCTCAAGTGCTCTACCAGCTATTTCACCTAGGCTCACCTTGAGCATGGCCGGTGTAGATGTATCCTTTGATAAGAACATGCTAATGGAGCTTGCTTTTGCTTCCATGAATGAGCTGATTAAGCTGGCTGATATCGGTGCTCCTCTGTGGCTTGGAAACTTTGATGGAAGTGCGGAAGTATTGAACCTGGAAGAGTATGCCAGGTCTTTTCCTCAATGTATTGGCATTAAACCTGCCCATTTCACAGCAGAAGGAACCAAGGCAACTGGTACTGTGATGATTAACAGTCTGGCCTTGGTGGAGACTCTGATGGACACAGTAGGTTCCTTCATCCTGAAACCTGTAGTTGAGATTTTGATTTCATTGAACCATTGCTGAGTGTGAAAATGTTTCTCCAATTTGCTTCTTGACATAGGATTTCTTTTTTATTTAAGGAGTGTTGCATTAATGGCTGCATGTTCTTTTGATTAAAATAACTTTTTAACTTCTAAGTAGAGGAAAAAAGCATATTGTTGGCTTTTGTTCTTGCTTTCCATGTAACATGTAACTTCTACTTGTGCAGAGTCGATGGATGGATATATTTTCATGCATTGTTGGCAGAACCTCTACAATTAATGTGATCTCCAACAGCTCAGGTGGAAGCAAGGATGGCAATATGCATTTGGTACGTTTTTGTTATTTTGGTGGAAGTCGCCCATTCTAAGCTACTTTTCTTGCCTGTCCTGCAATAGAGGTCTGAAAATATTGTTTTGCAGATCCAAGCTGAGTTCCAAGTTCTGTCTGCTTTAGTTCCTGTCCGTCGAGTGAAGTTTCTACGCTTCTGCAAGCAGCATGCTGAAGGTGTCTGGGTGGTGGTGGATGTGTCTATTGATGCTATCCAGGAAGGTCCACTACCGCTTGATGGAAGTTGCAGGAGGCTTCCTTCGGGATGTATCGTGCAAGAGTTGCCCAATGGGTGCTCCAAGGTGACTAGTCCATTTACTTTTTTCCATTTAGTATTCCATGCAGTTCTCAATAAGTTGCTGAAATTTACCTAGCTTATTGTTCTGTGTAGATTTACTTTTCCTTGTTGGTTTGTGTATTTATCCCTTCTTAATGAAGGGGTTTCTCTTGTCTTTTTGCTTACCTAGTTTTTTTTATGCACTTCATACTATTTGGTTTTGGAGTGTTGATTCTCTTGACCTTTGCTTCTGAAATATATTTTATCCTCAGCATCTTTTGGAAGTGCTGTCAGTAAAATAATCTGACAGTTGTAGCCTAAGAATCTGAACCTTCTACTGTTATTTTATTCTATAGATGCTTCTGTATGTTTATTTATGTTATCATCAAATTCAAGGCTAGATTTTTTCATATTTGCTTGATTAGGCTTCTGTCAGATTAGAAAATTGGTTTATCGAGGATATCAACCTTACAGTATTGCAAGATGCCTCAACTCCTTTTTCTGTGTCTTGAACTTTTAAATTTATGATCATTGTGTGAAGGCAAAGCCTCGGTAGTTTCATCTTAACTGTATAAGCAATATAATGTGATGCTTCTGTCCAACACCCTTGCACGTGCTTGTGAAACTGTGCTTGCATGGTGTTTACTTGGTACCACTTGTGTTATTTGACCTCAATATAGACTTCTATTGTACTCAACCTATCTAAAAATTCCAAATTGATCTTATTTGTGTAATAGTAATTTCGTTTAACTTAACCTCTTATGTTCTATTCTTCATTTTCTTACAAAATCACAACTTTTCACTTTTTGCACCGAGTTTCCTCTTTTGCATCCCATCTTTTTGAGTGATTATAAACAATAACTCTAATCATTTCCTTGCATCCTGTCTTCTTATTCCGGAATCCCAACTTTGTGTAAACTAAATATACTGGATACACAGATTGATCTATGCTCTTTTGAAGCATATAATCCTTTAGTTGTCTTGAGTTGCTGGTTAAGTTACCTAATTGCCTCCCATGCAGACCAATTGATGTCAAAGCTTGTCTTAATCTACTCAGTTTCTGTGTACAAAACTGCTAGCAAAATTTTGACGGAAAATTTCAGGTTATTTGGATTGAGCACATGGAATATGATGAGAGTGTCGCCCACAATTACTACCACCCTTACATCAGGTCTGGCCTGGGGTTTGGTGCCCAACGGTGGATCGCCACCCTACAAAGGCAATGCGAGTTCTTGACAATCATGTCTTCTGCTGTAACAAGTGGTGATAATTCAGGTATCACGTCATATTGTTCATTTGACACTCTCCAACTTTGAAATGATAATGGATTCTTATCAAGTTTCATTATTGGCAGTGGTTAGTTCCAGTGGACGGAGAAGTATTGCGATGCTGGCTCGACGTGTGACTCGCTACTTTTGCATTGGTGTTTGTGCAACCTATTACAACTGGGAATCCATCCAACTAGGGACTGCAGAGGAGAGTAAGTTTATTATGAGGAAGGGCGTTGGTGAACCTGGTGACCTTAATGGTATGGTGTTGAGTGCCAGCAGGACCCTCTGGCTGCCGGTAACACATCAACGTTTGTTTGACTTCCTGCGAAATGAACAGACAAGAGGTCAATGGGATGTCTTGTCCCAGGGTGGTTCCGTGCACCCAATAGTCCACATTGCCAAGGGTCAGGATCCTGGCAATAGCATCATTCTGTTTCGTACTACTGTAAGTGAAATTGGTGTGGCTTTTAGAAAATTTGACACAAAACCACACAACTTAGTATTAACCATTGAATAACTGTGTTTTGGCTTGACTTGCAGGTGGCTAACAGCGATGGTAGCCAAAACAGTTTGTTGACCTTGCAAGAGTCGTGCACAGATGTATCCGGTTCAATCATAGCATATACATCACTTAATACTGGAGACATGAATGTTGTGATGAGTGGTGGAGATTCCTCCTGCGTGACATTCCTTCCATCTGGATTTGCAATCGTCCCAGATTGTTATGAGAATTCCAACGGGGTAGCTGGCAATGGAATACTCGAGAATGAGGAGGGGAATGGTGGTAAGATTAATGGGTGTCTATTGACCATGGGATACCAGGTACTCATGAGTAACTCGCCTACAGGAAATCTCACTATGGATTCGGTCAACACTGTTAACTCCCTCATCACCCGTACAGTGCAAAACATCAAGCTTGCTTTCCAGTGCAATTAAATCTCCAAGTGAAGGTTTGTTGAACTCACTACACTACAAGTTATAGAGTTGTTGCTTTCTGTGTTATGGTGCAAGTAGTAGTATACAAGGTGGTTATTAGAAAGAAGACGGGTTTGAGTCAATGAACGAACCGAGGTGGTTCCTCAGGTTGACTAGTTAGTTAGTATTTGGCATGGTGTTTGATGAGGCAGTGAAGGAGATTGGTGTGGTTCGCGTATTGACTTTAATTTCGTGGCCCCTTTTAGATTATTGTGTGATATGATATGATGATATTCTCTACAGGTGGTTGTGTTTTTATTATTGTTACTGTTGGCTTGTTCGTGTCTGTCTTTGGGTGTTGTTAAACGCTCTAAACTTATTTGGATGGTTTTTTAATATATTTGGATTTTAGTTCATCCATATCTCATTATGATATTATGATTTTAAGATTATTTGATTTTCATGGTGGGCTTTAAAATATATGATTAGTACCTCTCCTATTCTGTAGGGAATATTAAGAGTCGTTTGGTAGAGTGTATAAGAATAATGCAAAATAGGGTGCATTAGTAATACTTGCATTTGTAGTGCTTGCATTATTAATACTTGCATTAGTTATGCAAGCATTATTTCTTATACATTGTTTGATTTGATATATTAGAAATAACAAATCTTGCATAATTTCTATTTGAAAATATATGTTTATAAATATACCCTTCACACTTTATATATTTTTACACTTTCTTGCAAGTTGCAAAAAAGTCATTTGCTAAAACATCATTAACTCCTCCTCTTCTTCTTCTTCAAAAATAATATTGAATAGTTGTACTATTTGAGTCAAAATATTTTTGAGATAAGTTGGAAAAGAAATTCTTTTATCAAATTTATCGCCACAATAGTAATTTTTCTTATTAAATTATGTTGAAATTAGATTATTATTTTTTTACAAAAAATATATTTAAGAGGTCATAAAGTCTATTAAAACACCAACAAATTAAAAGACATACAAAAATAAATGATAATAAAAACACATGACAACAAAGAAAATTAAAAGAAAAGAAAATGTTAGGAAATATTTCAAAAAGGCTTTGAGCGTAGTTTTGTAATTATTTAATCTAATGCAAGTTTTAATATAATGCATTGCATAATATTTTTAGAAAAAAAAATTATTTTAAAAACTAACCTCCACAAATATGGTGGAAAGGATATAACAAAAAATTTTTAAGGTCAATTATGTCTTTTATAATGTTAATGCATGCATTAGAATCTATTGCATTACTAATGCATAGAAATAGATGGTATTAATAATACACTCTTTAATACACAATAGAATGTATTACTAATACAAGCATTAGTTATGCATAGGTTAGAAAAGTGTACCAACCAAGATATTAGTAATACATTAAGTTAATGCATGTATTATTTTCTCTATACACTCTACCAAACGACTTACAGTTACAACAAAGTATTGATTTGATTTTACTACTCAACTCATTTAACGTTAACTTCAATTTTTGTACAACATATATATATATATATATTATACTTCTTATTTCTTACGAAAAGATAACATGTGACTTTCCCCTGTGGTTGGTTCCTGCATCGGGAAAATAAGGTTTCATGCATGGAAACAAGGACCACGTATCTAGCCTGTTCGACTAAACTTTTATAAAAAATATATTATTAATTTTTTTTGTAAGAAATGATTATTTGAAAAATATTTTTGACAGGTCGCTACTTATTTAAGGCTTCGAACATGGACACACTATGGAATTTGTCTACTAATGTTTTTTTAAAATGCCAAAATAATCACTCAAGTCCCATGCATATATAAATACACGTTATGTATATATTGATTTATTTGGTCTTGATCAAGAAATTAAATTGAGTGGGAAATAATTCCTACCGTTAAAGTATAACGGACGATATACGTTGATGTGTGATTGTAGAGTCCATTTTTAATACATAGTTCACATGCAACCAAAATTATTGCGGCCTTCCATTTATTTTTGCTTTGCTTAAATTGTTACAAAATGAAAACTATAGTTTAATTTGATAGTTGTATCATTATAATTATTTTTTAGAAGAACTACATGATTAGACATACTTCACTATCATATATACTTATCTGTATTTTCAAAATTTATGCATTTTATCATTAATTAAGAGTTTCATTTCATATATTGAAGAAAATACACTTAGATACCTGTATTTTTGCTACCTGATACACAAAAACAGGGTGAAAGGGGAGGGAGGTGAGCGAAATATGTATGTAGCCCAAAGACATGTGAATCACACTAGATAAATGTATATTTATGTATATGAGATACTAGATACATGAAAGAGTAGCAAGCGAGATAGAGAGAGGGGAGAGAGGCAAGTAAGATTTGTTATGTATCCCAGATACATAAATGTTAATCCACTTTGATACAATGTATCTAAAACAAATTACACCTAATTTTGATCCTATGTATCTGGATTTATTTGGAGACACAAAAAAAATGATAAAATACGTAATATTGCAAACTAAAATGTATCTAAATAATTAGATCCTAAATTATTGAGATTTACGTAACATAAGTCTCCCTTCTTCTTTTTTTTCTTTCTTGTGGCCTGTGGGTAGTCAGATATGTAACTCTCTTATTTAATAGCCCAAAAAAGTGAAGGGCTCTTCGAGCCCAGTGATAATTCACTGCATATGATGAAATTTTGCAATTTTCAACCTAAATGTGTTTGAATTGTGTTGTTTTATTTGAATCCTATTTAGTATCCAGCCCACAAGCTTACTCAGTACTAAAAATTAGAGCTTCAAAATGAAAAGAATATTTAAAATCTATGGCCAAATACCTACTTATATAATGGGAAAATTACGCGGCTAAGCAAACTTATATTATTTAATTACTCATCATAGCTATAGTTTGCTATAATTACCACTCGCGTCTAACATTATACATTAATTACGTGGGCTGACTTCGAGTTTGTATAATTAGTCATGTTTGTATATGTATAATTCACCAAGATATACAAATACATATGTATAGTATACAATTTTTTAACCTATATACATATACAATTCACCTCTCTCCCACTCTATGCCCTCTCTCGCTCGCCTCTCTCCTCCCTCTCTCAATCTAGCTCGCATCTCTCCTCCCTCTCCCAATCTTGCTTGCCATTTATACAAATGTATATGTATAATATACAGTCATATACAATTATATACGTATAATACAATTCACCTCTCTCTCTCGTCTCTCTCGATCTCGCTCGCCTCTCTCCTCTCTCTCCCAGTCTCGCTCGCCTCTCTCCTCCCTCTTTCAATCTCTCTTGCCATATATACAAATATATATGTATAATATACAATTATCTAACCAATATACATATACAATTCACCTTTCTCCCACTCTTTTCCCCCTCTCTCTCGCCTCTCTCCTCACTCTCCCAGTCTCTCTCGTCTCTCTCCTCCATATAACATGTATCTACAAATTGTAATTATCAAACTATAGCTATAGAGAGTAATTAATTATTTTTAAATGGCTATATGTGAAAGTTTCCCTTATATAAATTATATAAGTCTTAGAAAATACTTGGACATGATTTGTTTTATCTTTGATATGAAAAATATTAAAGTATGCATAACTATCTATCAATATGTAGAGTTTAGCCCACTAGAAGTGATCTTGTTTGAAAATATTCTTTGATCATTTCCTCTCGCACATAATAGATTTTTTTCTTTGCTAAGGATAAATAAATTTAAGTGGCGGAGACAATTTATAATTATATTGCTTCGGGTGCAACCAAATTTAATGATTTCTTTTATATTCTATTATTTATTTTTTACTTTTTTCAACTAGATTGTCGCATGATTTGGATAGAGTACTCCTCCGATCTCGATATTCAATCATGAATCCCTTGAGCCCTTTTGCGACTGATAACATCATGGTCAAAGCACCCTACTGCGGCGAGTAGCCAGATTTTATTACATTCAACAACCAAAAATAAAAATTAGAAAATAGCACCAATTAGTGTTGAAGTGGATTCTTGGGGCATCAAATATTACTCGCCGATCTATTTCAAATATCGATTTCCAATACTTATGAAGAATTTTAACAGCTCAACTGATTAGCTATCTGATTTTTCAAAGTTATTGGTGAGGATATCAATTCTTAGTTGGTAAATCTCCACTCTCAATTTCTCCTTCCCCTTACCCTAATAAAATATTAAAATAAAAAGTATCTTTTTATTTTTTAGTTAGTTTAGCTTCAACCTAATATTATCAAAAAGCATACGACCAACACCCTCTAATTAATCTCCTAAAATTTTAAAGAGAAAATTACGCGGATAAGCAAACTTATACTATTTAATTACTTATCATAGCTATGATTTGCTATAATTACCACTCGCGACTAACATTATACATTAATTGCATGGGCTGACTTCGAGTTTGTATAATTAGTCATGTTTGTATATATATAATTCGTCAGGATATACAAATAAATCTGTATAATATACAATTTTTAGCCTATATACATATACAAATCACCTCTCTCCCACTCTCTGTCCTCTCTCGCTCGCCTCTCTCCTCCCTCTCTCAATCTCGCTCACCTCTCTCCTCCCTCTCCGAATCTCGCTTGTCATTTATACAAATGTATATGTATAATATATAGTTATATACAATTATATACATATACAATTCACCTCTCTCCCACTCTCTGCCCTCTCTCGCTAGCCTCTCTCCTCCCTTTCTTGATCTCGCTCGCCTCTCTCCTCTCTCTACCAGTCTCGCTCGCCTCTCTCCTTCCTCTCCCAATCTCTCTTGCCATATATACAATTACATATGTGTAATATACAATTATCTAACAAATATACATATACAATTCACCTTTCTCCCACTCTTTTCCCCCTTTCTCTCGCCTTTCTCCTTTCTCTCCCAGTCTCGCTCGCCTCTCTCCTCCAAATAACATGTAGCTACAAATTGTAATTTTCAAACTATAGTTATAGAGAGTAATTATTTATTTTTAAGTGGCTATATGTGAAAGTTTTTCAATTTTAAATTAGGACGTCACTTCAAAGCTAATTGCCAACTTGCTACCATAGTCAAAATAGTAATTAAAAAAAAAATATTCCCATAGAATAAGTCAGATATGGTACGTCACTTCCTTTAATTAAATTTTCTTTAATAGCTGTATTATGTAGCTGAAAGAGACTTAAAACGATGCATGTATTTTTAATTAATTGTTCCTTTAAATTATACTATTAATGTAATCGGCTTTGCAAATTGAAACCTACCCCCCAATTAAGAGAAAAGTATATAAATATATATATATATATATATATATATATATACGAATTGAATAAAATAAAAAAGATCTTCAGATTGTTAATATGTTAAAATAGAAATCTCTAATAAAAAGGATATAAAATTATTTACAAGTTTGTAAAAGATTATTTTTTTTAAAAAAGAAAAAGTTTGTATTAAACTAAAAAATCAATTCTCTCAAATAATACAAACATATCACAAGGTACTATTTAATTAAAGCTACTAAAAAGACAAGGAATTAGCAACGGATTAGAAAGGAATGGAGGTCGTGGATTAAGGTAGATGGATAGAAGGGGTGGAGGGTGTCTTGCCTTGTGAGTTGTGAAGGTTTAGCTTGTTATGTTGTCGTAGTCGTAGAACTAGTCGTATAGGCTTTGTACACACGAGCACTTCCACATTTCAAGGAGGTAAAATCACTAAGCTATAACAATTTGTTATGTTAAGAGTGTTCAAAATATGTTATTTAATTATTTAGTGTATCATTTTACCTATATATACGATACTTTTTTCGAACGAAGGGTGTCCAATTGGACACACTAACCACCATGTGCCTATGCCACTGGTTTGTTGCATTTGAGCCGATGGTTTCTCATAAATAGCTTCATTATCTCCATAAGGTTGTAGTAATTAGGTTTGTATATATACTATATCCTCCTGTATCAGATCCTACTTAGTGAAATTTCAGTTGTTATAGCAACAGATAAATTTTCATACGTAGACTAATAATAAAAAGCTTATTATAATTCCCTACAGACTATAAGAAAATTCTATCAGCTAGAAGTATTTTAACAACAAATTAACTAAAAAATCGATAAATTTCTAGATTCATGTTTTCTGGTAGCTATGATTGAGATTGATTTATTGACTTTTAAAGTGTAATGTCATTATCGGTGTCATTTTTTTCTTAAATGAAAAGACCAATTTTCGTGTGTTACGTTAGAATCAATGACTCAATGATATATATATATCATGAATTGATAACAATAGTTTTGTTGAGTGTTACGTTTAATTTGCTGGTACGCATAATTAATATAATAAAAGAATATGCATGTGTAATTTCTACAAAAATAAAATAATTAAGAAGATTAAAGTAAGTATTTGGTAGATATTTTTGTTGAGTGAGTGAGATGACTAGTAATTAATTAGCAGAGGGACCAAATTCTTAATTTTCTCCATTATATATTATATATATATGAGCCAATGGAATCATACGAAGTTTTACAGGTAGGTCCCATGCTAATGATGTATAATGATGGTTGTTAAAACATTAATTACTAGTTATCTACAAAAAAAATTTGACCTTATAGCCATGATCAAATGTTATTTTTAACAAAAAGTTCTTGTTATAACTATAAAGTGATGTGAAATTATGGAGTGTTGGGGTGCATGTGTGAATAAGTTTCACATGAATAATAGGAAAAAAGAAGAAGCTACTTATAGATGTATGCAATACTTTTTATGATGTGAGGTTTTTTCGAGAAAATTGTACGAGTAGATAATTAATAACACAACATGTTAAGATTTGAATAGTGGTTAACTATAAGTTCAACATTTATATTAGAGTCAATAATTCAGCTAGACAGATTGATGGAAATATGACAAACTGATAGTATAAAATTTGACTAATTGTCTTTACACATTTGATTTGTTGATTTTTGTCAATTTTTACCTATAGCTTTTGAAGACACAAACAACGAAGACGATTATGGACTCGGTGGCCATATATATTTGGAAGTTAATTTGAAAATTAGTCCATGAATAATGATAGATCATGTGATCAACGTAATCTCATATTAGTCCAAAGTATTTAAATAGTCTTTTAACTTTTAATAGTGTGAGATCGTATACATGAGATTTTAAATGATATTACCGAATGAAAGCTATTTTTAGAGATAACCAAACTTTATATAAATGTTATATATTATTGTATGCCAAGATTTGGAGATAATTGATACCAAACTTTTATTTTGTCTTTGCTTAGAATGTACATATGTATAGGGATTCCTATTTTTCTTTGAAGTAAGGAATGTTAAAAGTGATTCTATTCAAATGATAGAAACAAATTCTCCACATTCCTATCCACCATACTATAACTTTCACTCCAACAAAAATAACCATTAACGACATATAATTCTTAATTATCGCTAAATATGTATTTTTAGCGGGAATTGTCACTTTTTATATATGTCCCTAAAGCCTTTAGCGACATTAGTTCTAAAGACACTTAACTAATGCCAGTAAAGACTTTAGCACTCTTTATTAGTGTCAATATTTAATGTCGCTAAAAGTTATTTTTGTTGTAATGTTTCTTGAATCACAAGAAACTTGTTTGGAGTTTAGGATTTCGAAGGCTGAAATTATATGTAATATAAATGAAATAGTAATATTTGTTTTTTAATCTTTAATGAAAATAATCAAAATGCTAATACTATGAAACAACTTGTGAGGTTGATAATCATCCTCATCTACCGTACTAATAATTAAATTAGTATTACTAAGTCTAATTTTTTTTTTTGCCTAAGATTTCACGAGGGATGAAGGAGAGTTACTGTAGACATTGAAATTTTGTGGGACTCTACAAGATGCGTTCGATTCGAGTTGGGACTCTATAAATTGTGTTCAACTCAAATAAGGATTCTTGGAGGCTACTCAACCCTAAACCCTAGTTTATGCCTATATAAAGGGTACTAAATTCCCTTAAAAGGCATCTCGAAAATTTCATAAAGAGATCAAGATCTCGAATACTCCGCAAACTGATGGGTTATTCATATAGAGAGGTCAAATCTAAATCATCCTAGTTCAAGAAATACGCCACTAACAGCCCTCAAATCATAGATAAATCGATCAACAGAATTGTACTCGCAATCTATCTTGATTAATAAAATCATTTCTTCATATTTTATTTGTATGGTTTATTTATTTTTCATATTTTAAAAATTTGTTGCAAACAAATTGGCACGCCCAATGGGACCAAATCTGCCCTTCATCTCTTCTCTCCTAAATCAAACGTGAAAATCTCAAGCTGCAAAGGTGGAAGAATGAGTACTTCAAGTCTCGTCTTTGAGCTTCATCAAGTCTACACTCCGACAAGCCTTGAAGCAGGGGGCATTTGTAGACATTGAAATTTTGTGGGACTCTACAAATTGTGTTCAACTTAAATTAGAATTCTTGGAGGCTACTCAACCCTAAACCCTAATTTATGGCTATATAAAGGGTACTAACTTCTCTTAAAAGACATCTCGAAAATTTCATAAAGAGATCAAGATCTCGAATACTCCGCAAATTGAACGCAAATTAATGGATTATTCATATAGAGAGGTCAAATATAAATCATCCTAGTTCGAGAAATATGCCATTAACGGCCTCGAATCATGGATAAATCTCTAAATCTTAGGAGAGTAGAATCAAGGGATCAACAGAATTGTACTCGTAATCTATCTTGATTAATAAAATCATGTTTCTTCATATTTTATTTGTATGGTTTATTTATATTCCATATGTTTAAAATTTGTTGCAAACAAATTTGCACGCCCAGTGGGACCAAATCTGCCATTCATCTCTTCTCTCCTAAATCAAACATGAAAATCTGAAGCTGCAAAGGTGGAAGAATGAGTACTTCAAGTCTCGTCTTTGAGTTTCATCAAGTCTACACTCCGACAAACCTTGAAGCAGGGGGCATTTGTAGACATTGAAATTTTGTGGAACTCTACAAGATGCGTTCGATTCGAGTTGGGACTCTATAAATTGATAAATTGTGTTCAACTTAAATAAGGATTCTTGGAGGCTACTCAACCCTAAACCCTAGTTTATGCCTATATAAAGGGTACTAAATTCCCTTAAAAGGCATCTCGAAAATTTCATAAAAAGATCAAGATCTCGAATACTCCGCAAACTGATGGATTATTCATATAGAGAGGTCAAATCTAAATCATCCTAGTTCGAAAAATACGCCACTAACGGCCCTCGAATCATAGATAAATCGATCAACAGAATTGTACTCGCAATTTATCTTGATTAATAAAATCATGTTTCTTCATATTTTATTTGTATGATTTATTTATTTTTCATATTTTTAAAATTTGTTGCAAACAGTTACTTTCAGTTTCATACAAAATAAGCAGGTGGAACAAACATATAAAGACGTTAAAGTTTATTCTTAAAAATAAAGTAAAAAATCATTTTCGACTATTTACAATAAAATATTGCTTATGGTTTAATGGTTGATCCAATTTTTGCTATTCGATGTTCGATATCTATTTTGAGCTTTGTCAAATTTATCTTGAAAAGTCCCATAAAATATTTCTTGATTTATCGTGATTTCAAATTTATAGACTATGGTTCGAACCTTAAAACATTGAAAAAATATTTATCACTTTATTACTACCTTACATGGTCATGAACGAATCCATCTTAAACGAATAAAGAGTGATTCAATGCACACTAGCTAGTATTATAATATATATTTTTGCACATTTTTAAAACTATTGAAAAGAATATTTACAGATTTTTTAATTAAATTTTTAACTCTGCCGCTATGAGTGATGATTGAGTCTTTTGATTTGTGTAAATTAAGAAAGTAGTAATAATTGGCAACAAACTTCAGCCTTTGTCGATTCCTTTTCGCGGATTTCCTGTTACCTTTTTTAGTGGAGTAGCATAAATGTTTATTTTTAATATTTTTGGAAATAATTGACCTATTAATAAAATTTATTTTAATAAAAAAAGGTGTTTTCACTATATATTATTTAAGAATTGAAAATTGCGAATTTTTATTTAATTGTATAGTTATCCTGAACAATTGAGATGATTTTCTTAATTTATGAAAAAAATTGAAATTATTCGAAGTATATATTTTATATATTAACAATATATTAAATTTAATATATAAATATATTTTATAATATATTTTAAATATAAACGTCTTATACCTTTGGTGAGTGATGACTCGACGACTTTGGTTTTTTGTTCTTTAACTAAGTTTTACTTAATTAGGTTTAAAATTAAATGATATTGTAATAGATACTCTATCAAACAATACATCTAAATATATGCCGAATGTTTAAGATCAAACAATACGACAAGAAGGTTTTACATTCTTAATTTCTTGGTGAAGAACCGAAGTGCTTCTTCACGAATATATTTGCGAAAAAAATATTTTAATAATAGTATATTTTGAGGTGATATTTTAAAAGAAAATAAAAAACGAAGATTAATTGAATCGTACCGATATCGAAGAGAACCAAATTAGATTGAGATGATTTTAAAAAGTCTATTTTTTAAATTTTTTTATAAAAATCTAATTTTAGTTCTACATTATAAAATACAATTTTTTTTTGAGATATTATAATTTTTTAAAATAAATGACCGATCTGTCCCATTTCCCGATAAGACGTGTTTTCATTAAATTAGTACTTATTTAATACATATTTTTGATTATGCAAAAATTCACTTATTTAAATAAGGATAAATCGAAAGGAAAAAATTAAATACCTTTTAATTATGGATAAATCTATTTATTTTGGATTACCTATCAAAGTTAAAAATATCATACAATATAAAGGTTCGCAAATTAATTTATAACAATTTTAGTTTCGAATGTAAGAACAAAAGAATTTCAAAAATCAAAATGTCGGCATACGTATGCAAACATATAACATCTTTTAGGCGATTACATATTATCTTAAACATATCACGTAAATTTTTATAATTAAGAAATTATTTAATAAAAAAAGATATACTTTCTTTTAAAAAATAAGATAAATAAATTAAAATAGGAAAACTACGTTTCAATTTTGACATCTCATAAACCCAATTTTCAAAGTACCTATGTGTCTTTTCTTTCTTGTTTGAATGAAAGCAAACATGAAAAGGAGAGTTGTGGGTAAAACTAATATTTTCCTTATTACTTCCTAAATTTAAAAAAAAATGACTTAGTTTAATTTAGAACGGAGTTTAAGAAAAGAAAGAATTTTTTAATATTATGATTTTAAATTAAAGTTATATCAAATGTACCAAAATGTCCTTTAATGTTATGGTCTTAAACATGACACGTGAAAAGTTAAAGTTAAAGTGTTGCCAAAAAAGGAAATGAGTCATTCTTTTTGAAACAAACTAAAAAGCAAATAAGGACATTCTTTTTGAAATGAAGGGAGTACTAAATAATAATAATACTTCTTCCGTTTAAAAAAGGATGACCTAGTTTGACTTGGAACGGAGTTTAAGAAAAGAAAAAAAACTTTTTAATCTTGTGGTTCTAAATTAAAATTATGTCAAATGTACCAAAATGCTCTTTAATCTTGTGGTCTTAAACATGTCACGTGGAAAGTTAAAGTTAAAGTATTGCCAAAAAAGAAAAAAGTTAATTCTTTTTTAAACAAACTAAAAAATAAATAGGGTCATTCTTTTCTTTTTGAAACATTTTCAAGGGAGTAATTAAAAATAAAATAAACATTGTTCTGTTTTTCTTAAACGTGTTTAATTACAAGTTGATCCTAATTCACCAACCACTCTATTGGCTAGCTAAACCGTGCAAATTAGTTAAAAGATTTGTGGTTCAAATTTTCTTAGACATGGATATTATTAAACTACAACAAGAAAGCTTAAAACTAGCTAATATCTTAAGTTATGTCGATATAAATTTGAAATTAGGGTATGTTTGATACGAAAGAAAATAATTTTTAGAATTTTTATATTTAATTAATTAAAAAAACTTTTTAAAAAAATCTCTCAGATAAAAAATAGGAAACAAGTTTAATATGTAACACTCAATTCCTTCTCAAATCTCCAACATAAAAAGCATAGAGATGTTAATTAGTAAGATATTTACATGATTTAATTTTTGACTAAAAAATATCGATTAACTTCTAACTCTATCATCAAATAAAATAAAAAAATTGCTTGAATATAAACACCTTCCATCTTCGATGTTGAGATTTAAGATTCAAATTATAAAGAAAAAAAAAACAAAAAA
Organism: Solanum sitiens; assembly: GCA_016801875.1. Taxonomy (NCBI): domain Eukaryota; kingdom Viridiplantae; phylum Streptophyta; class Magnoliopsida; order Solanales; family Solanaceae; genus Solanum; species Solanum sitiens. Next base: position 1,545,925 of record JABWTJ010000060.1, read on the forward strand.
GCTCTAGCAAAAAATTATGTTTGAAGTTCAAAGCACAAACTATCAAAGATCAAATGTTAGACATGACTCAAATTTTTGAAGATAAAAAGAAACTTTATTCATCACAATAAAAAAATAAAATAGATTAACAAAATAAAAAATTACTCCACTTGCAACGCAAAAAAATAAATCAAAGAGATGGTGGTAAAAGTTGCCTTGACATTGGCTACAAGTGCAACCCTACTTTTTATTCTTCAAGTAACCAACAAAACTTTTACTTTTTTCTTTTTTATAAAAATTAATTTTTTTTTTTGGGTCTTTGGTCCTTTTTTTATCTTATTTTCCTTTAATTGTTGCATCTCTAGTTTGTTTTTTAATAATTTTTTCAAATTCCTAACTTACAATTTACTCCAGAAAAGGAAATTCCACTAAACGTTCTCTTCCCAACTACCTCATGCCAGAAAACAATTTAATAAACACAAATATCTTTTATCTTATCACTTTTTTCAAATAATCCACCGTCATTCTTTTATCCAAAATTATAGTAAAAGTAAAAAGATATTTCTTGGAAATCAAATATAAATGCAAGAGACAAGTACTAGATAACTGATATATTATTTTGCTTGATCGAATAAATTAAAATACACTATTAATATTTTATATGTTATAAAAGTTGATCATAAACTCTTATAGGAGTGCGTATCTCTTAATAAAAACCGAGAAAAATATTGAAAACATTTCTAAACTTGTCAAAAATATAAGAATATATTCCACTCATATAATAAGATTATGAGCGCATTTAAATTTTGTTAGCCAGATAAATATTAATAAAATATACAATATTAAAATAATACAGATAATTAAACACAAATCAATTACTTGGTAGAATGTTGAAATCTTGCTATTATTGCCGTAACATTATTTTCATCTCATGAAATTAAATAATCTATAGTAATAAAAAGAAAGAAACGAATTCAATTTATATCAGCACAAATATTGTTATATCCCAACATCAAGTAAATATCATTTGAGTATGAAAAAATTCAATCAAAAAGTGTTTTTAATAGTTTTATTTATACGATTACAAATTAAATTTGAAATTTTAATATAAATTAAAATTAGTCAAATTTACGAAAAATTATTATAAAGCAAAAATCACTTACATGATTATCATTTTCTTTTTTTTTTTTCAAATTTTGTTTAAGGACAGTTGACCTAATTTTTCCCACAAACCCCAATTTTTTAATTTACTAAATCCTTGTAAAAGACATATACTCTGTTTGAGTCAAATTTGCTTCATCAGATACTGCCATTTTTCTGCAAATCTTGACTTGACATGTATATATATTGAGAGAGACACAGCTTTGATTTTTCTTAAGAGAGTAAAAAAGGAGGAACAGAGGAAATGGGTAACTCTTTTGGGTGTTCGGCCTCCGGTGAACGGTTGGTATCGGCGGCCAGAGACGGCGATTATGTAGAAGCTAAGATGTTGCTTGATTGCAATCCATGTCTTTCAAAGTACTCTACTTTTGGTGGACTCAATTCACCTCTTCATTTTGCTGCCGCTAAGGGACACAACGAGGTATTTAACCCTTTTCTTTTTTGTTTCCCTTTTTAATGGCATATCGTTAAAGTGTTTAATTTGTGTTGAATAATTTTCAGATTGTTGCATTGTTGCTTGAGAATGGTGCTGATGTTAATTCTAGAAACTACTGTGGTCAGGTAAAAGATTTTTTTTTCTTAGAAAAAAAAACCCTTTTTGTTGATTAGTCCTGTTTAGTTTCTTTTCAAATGAGAGATCAGCTTCATGGGTTGGGTTATTTTTGTTAATTTTAGTCATCTTGGGGGATTTTGAAGTATGGGAGTTTCTTTGTTGAATCTGATGCTTGAGTTTTTTTTTTTTTTAAGACGGCACTGATGCAGGCATGTCGATATGGTCACTGGGAAGTTGTTCAAACCCTTCTTCTCTTTAGATGCAATGTGAGTTTCCCTTTGATTTTTTGCCTCATGTTTTTTTTTTAACTTATCAATTTAGCTACTAGAGCTTACACAGCCTTGTGCTTTCTCATTCTTCTAATAGCATTTGTCACTTTTGGATCTTGAAACTATTTTTTCAGGTTACCAGGGCAGATTATCTTAGTGGAAGAACAGCTCTCCATTTTGCAGCAGTGAATGGACATGTTAGATGCATAAGACTTGTGGTGACTGATTTCGTTCCTAGTGCCCCTTTTGAGTCTATAAATGCTCAAACTAATGCTGACAGGGGAGACAGTTCAAATTCAAAAAGCAAGCATGAGCAAAGGTGGTGATCTGTTCATCTTCATTCTTGTTATCTGGATTCTTGTTGAGTTGTGTAAATACAGATAATTTATTTATGAAGATATAAGGTCCCAAATGAAATCATTGATTGACCTGTGATGTCGTTGATTAAGGGCTAAATGCAAATCGTATAAGACAACCATAGAAGACTGAGGTGGTAGTGTACAACATATGCTCTAGTAAAAGAAGATACCTCTGGAGTTCTTCATTTGTGAGCTTTGTGTTTACAGATGTGTAGGTTCTGAAAAGAGAATTAGTTGAGAAAAATGAGCTGATATACAACCATGCTCATGAATTCTGACACAAAATTTATTGACTTTGAGGTTTTGAGTTCTTCTTGGAACGTATCTGGTTTACTTGGCTAATCTCTGTATTGGCTTCACTTCATTGCAGTGCACTGTCAAAATTTGTAAATAAAGCTGCTGATGGTGGTATTACTGCTCTTCATATGGCTGCATTGAATGGGTATTTTGATTGTGTCCAGCTCCTGCTTGATCTCAATGCAAATGTATCAGCTGTGACATTTCACTATGGATCATCGATGGATCTAATAGGTAAATGTTCAGTCGAGGCATAATTAGATGTTTTCGAAAATTACCTGATTGTTATTTGACATTATTTTCAAATAAATCTTCTCTAGGAGCTGGAAGCACTCCTTTGCACTATGCTGCCTGTGGCGGAAATCTAAAATGCTGTCAGGTGATTGTTTAACTAGTCTTCGCGCTGCTATCTGATAATTTTGATTACCAGAAGTAAAAGATGTTTTACTTCCGATGCCAATTGGTATTTATGTGGTTGTTTTCTGATGCAATATTTTACCCTTGCTTGTTTCTAAATGAGTATTTGCTTTGTGTTTCTGCAGATCCTTATTGCAAGAGGTGCCAATCGATTGACATTGAACTGCAATGGGTAATCTATTTAGGACTTCTTCTCAGTTTAACCTTACATCTTTGAATTTCTAGACGTCACTGAACAGATATATGGATTCTTTCAGGTGGGTTCCTCTCGATGTTGCCAGGATGTGGGGACGTCATTGGCTTGAACCATTACTTGCACCAAATTCTGAGTCGATAATTCCACCTTTTCCATCTTCAAGTTATTTATCGTTGCCTCTCTTAAGCGTGCTTAACATCGCAAGGTAAATGGAAATTATCTTCTTTTTTTAGTCATTTGTAATCTAGTTTTTGGACTGATAAGTGATAAGGGAGGGATGACCTATAGTGGTAAGGACCCTCCACTTCCAAACATAAGGTTTTGTTTTGAGTTACCAAGTAAGCAAACATGGGAAATGCCCATTATTCAGCTCGTAGATACAGGGATTTAGGGGAGGGAGTTTAACGTATTTAAAAAAAAGAAAAAAGCTTATTTCTGAACTAATGGTCTTTGTCATCTGAAAAAATTTGGAGTGCCCTAATTTCTGGGTTGAATCTGTTTTGGTGCATCAAATTTGTTTAAGATCGAAGTTCAATATCTACCCTAAACCTGGTCCCATATTGTCTGAGATATAGTAACTTTTTGATTATCAAGTCTCAATTAATAGAGATATTTTGTCATGTGATATTTCACTTTAGATCGTCTAGTGTTTCTTGTGGTGGCCAAGTTGGGTAGTTACTTTTTGAAAGTCAAAACAAATGATTGCATTGATGATACTTAAGTCATTTGATGCAAGTAGCAATAGAAATGGGTTACTGGCTTACTGCAAATCTGTTTGACAAATGTAACATATGCTAGGGAAGTAAAACAAAGTAGATTTTTACTAATTGAAGATGTGGAAATTATTGCTATGGATATTGTGTGTTCGTAACTGCAAAAGGGTACTCCATGTATCGGTATAGATTTGTAACAAGCAGTTCAGTCACTCTACTCGTTGCTGCGTTCAAAGTTTTTGAAAACAATGTATATTGTTCTGTGAATTCTATCTGTATGATGCACATTTAGCTTGCGAAGGCATAAGCCGGAAAAATTATGATTGATCCAACTCCCATTGTTCAAGCTTTCTTTTGTTTATTTCTCTAGACTTTGTCAGTTTGTCTCGCTCTTTTGGTTTTCCCATAGTTGAAGTCATCTTTAGGCAGTCTAGTGATCAATTTTAGTCAGTTACTGCACACCATTCCAGTTAGAGTCAATAATAGACTAGTGATCAATTTTAGTCAGTTAGTGCACACCTTTCTGGTTAGAGTCAATAATAGAAAATAAGCAGTGAGGCTGCTATTTGAGATGAAAAACTTTATTGTTATCTCAGGCTTATCCTACCCTTTCCTGTGTTCTAGTTTGATCTATTAGACATTGCTTCTTCTGGAAGCTTAAGAAAACACCTTAACCATTAGTCCTGTGGACATTGGATTGAAATTTTCTTCGATTGAGCCTTCTGATCTATTAATGATGATTCATGTTAAAGCACTAGTGTGATGGACTGCTAATTGGTTCTCACTTCCACTAGTGGAATGTTTCAACTCTAAAGCCGGTCAGGGCTGATTTTCATTTGACTGCTTGTAGTGGCTGTTAATTGAGTGATAGAATGAGCACTTGTTTTGTACTTCTGTGTGATTTCTCTCAGTCTCTCCTTCGCTGGGAAACATTTTAGGTGTGGTGCTCTTTTCTTCCACGGGGTTTTGGAGGAGAGGGAGCTGTTAATCTATGCTTTTAAATAATTGTAAAATCTATTAGGGTACTGTAAAATTAAATGTCAACCATATAAGTTCTTATCATTGTGAATACTTTTTTGCAGAGAGTGTGGGTTGCAGTCTTCAGGATCTTCCTCTGATGATTCTGATACTTGTGCTGTTTGCCTGGAGAGGGCATGTTCAGTGGCTGCCGAAGGTTTGTACCATTATTCCCTTTCAATCTGATTTTGTTCAATATATTAATCAGACAGATTCTTTAAAATGGTTATGGCAACAATCAGTTATGCAACTATGTTGTATAGGAGCAAATTTTTGGGACTTTAAGGTCCAATCTATCCACAAGATGAATGTCGTATAAATGCTCGCATTTAGATGAATATGCATTCATACAAGATGGACAAGATTAGAAATGATTTACATCTGATAAAATTGTGTGCAACATATATGGAGGATAAAATTAGTCGCCTTATATGTTTTACCTTCTTCTACATTGATCTCCTTATATATAGATTAATGGTGTGCTAGTATGATGTTGAATGTGGTAAAAGAACGAGGTAGACCTAAAATCATGTGTAAGAAATTGTCTCTAAAAATTCCTCAATATCAATGCAAAACCAAGAACAACACACAATGAAAGCAAATGAGCTGTATACTGTATATCTAATATGTCAGTTAATTGGGAAACTTATTTTATTGTTTCACATCACATTAGGTCTGGTTCTTATGAGGAGCTCTTGCTCCTACATGATGAGAATACTTCTCCAACTAGAATTTAAGAGCTCCTCACAAGAACCAGATCTAATGTGATGTGTAACAATAAAATAAGTTTCCCAATTAACTGACATATTAGATATACAGTATACAGCTCATTTGCTTTCATTGTGTGTTGTTCTTGGTTTTGCATTGATACTGAGGAAATGAGATATGCCCGAATCAAGCAGATGAATAAATATAGAGAATTCATACAACCAAATCTCAACTATTTTATAATCTGAAGCATAGTTCGTTTGTTGATGTGTCTGGCAAATGGTGTAAAAATCCCCTCTAATTGAGAGTTTTCGGTTGAGTATGAAATTGTTTCTTGATTTATTATGCTAGGAACACTTCGAAAATTAAGCCTTTGCACACCCTAGACCTATCAAATCTAGATATTGTAGTTGAATCCTAGCGTATGGTCTAGCATTTGATGAAGCTGGAGGGAAAATCTTAAGGATTGGGATTTAAATCTCAATAGAGGCAAAAAATGCGAGGAGATTTCTTTCCATCCACCTAAACTATTGTGTACAAAGTTATCCTATACATGTGTTGGTGGAAGGATGCAGATACTTATGGGAATAATTGAGGTGTGTACAAGTTGTTCTAGACACCGCCTTTATAATTATTTTTTTAAAGACTTCTAGATTTGTAGTTATGAAATAAATGTGTAGATACTGCAGTTGTTTGTCTTTTGTTATACTTGATGTTTTTCAACTATCTGATATGGAATATCTGATGCCCACCCAGTCTTGTGCTTAGGTATAAAGCAACTTGATTGGTTCACTTGGAAATCTGTTTTACATACTCTTTCCGTCTCATTTTATGTAAAGGAGTTTGGGATTCGAGGGTCAAAGCATAGATTTTTCATGTGTTCTGAAATAAAGTTTTTACATATTTGATGATTACATGTCTAGTATATATGCTAGTATAGTTAATAATTCAAAATATTAAAAGAAGTTTGATAAGTCATAGTCAATGACCAAACTGTTCGACTTTCCAAAGAGTGATAGTGCCACATAAAATGCGACGGCAGTACTGATAAAAAATAGTTACCAATGTGATCTCCCCCTAACTCCAACAATTTAACCCAGAGAGTTGGGAAATATGAGATCTTCGAAAATATCTTTATTTGGTGACATCAGATTCTCTCGCACTGTTAGGTTTCTGGGACACAGTGTCTAACCATGAGAAGATGATAACAATAAAATGACAGTATGGTTCCTGTAAAATTAGATGAGAATTGTCATATTAATATATTCTTTTATTTTGTATCAAATACTTTCAGGTTGTGGGCATCAATTGTGTGTAAGATGTGCACTCTATCTTTGCTCGGCAAGCAACATCCCATCTGAATTATTGGGTCCGCCTGGATCCATTCCATGTCCACTTTGCAGACATGGGATTGTCTCATTTGTAAAACTCCCAGGATCTCCTGCAAAGGAAATTAAGTTACATCTATCCCTTAGCTTATGCACACCATGCATGCTTCATTCTCGTGACCAAGAACGATCAACACCGCCTAGCGCACATGAAATTAGAAAGAATCGTGTTGCTTCAGTGTCTTCAGATCTTTTCTGTCCTGTGACTTGTAGTCCATTTCCCTCTGTTGCAATGCCTTTGTGTACCTGTGATGAAGGACCTTCTCCAACCTTGGAATCAAGAGAAAATGATACTCAAGAAGAAACTCCTAATCAGTCACAGTCGACATCAACGGATCAGGACAAAATGAATGTGAGATTGGAGAAAACTACGTGCTCGAACATGTTTTGGGGTAGAAGAAGCTGCAGCAGGGAGCATCAGTGTAATGCTGAGATTAATGCTTAATAAGCTTGCCTTGGTGCCGGAGTAGAAGAAATTTTGATCCAAGCAGAGCAGCGCATGGATTCAAGGCGTAGCGTTACTACTTTCTCATGCTTTTGAATCTTTCTTGCAGCATATATTTCTCTCGCTGGCTATGAGCCAATGGATCCAGCACTCCGGTATCTTGAATACCTTAAAAGTGTGACGTTGATTATTTTGGACTCGGGGCTTGTAAAGAATTCACAAGTAGGAAATTGGAGTATTGCAATGGAGCATCATTGGAGAGATGTCTAATATTGAGATTGTTCTTAGACTATTCTTCTCTGTTGTATGTAGTGCCGCTATTACTAGTCTGGTTGAAGCAGATAAGTTTTTAACCTGTTTGTTCCAGTACAACCCCATCAAGTTACAAAAGATAGTTTGAGTACTGGTGGGATTTGTGAAGGTAAATGTTAGGTGTCTGTAAACTGACAAAGATAAAGAGTTAATAGGGAAATTTGTGTAGCACATTTACTCTGTTTGTAAACATTTTAACAGTAGAAAGTAATGTGTTTGGGTTTGTCAATTTAAGTTGTAAGGTTGGTTTATCTTGTAAATTAGGTGTAATGCGGCACAAAGCAGCAACAAAAAACCTCGTGAAATTTCACAAGTGAGTTTTGGGTAGGATAGTGTGTATATCGACTTTACATCAACCTTGTGAAGCTAGCGAAGATGTTTTCTATAGACCCTTGGCTCAAGGAAAGAAAAAAAAAATACTAACAATGAGCAGTAATAACAACAAATAATATGATAATCAAAGTGATAGTAATGTTAATCGAAAGAAAAAAAATATATATATACAAGAATAACACTAGTACTCTAATCTTTGATCTTGAGGTCATGTTCGTTGTACCCAAAGGTAATTTTAATGTGGTCTATTTCTCCTCTTTTGCAATCAATTTCGCTACAGCACCTGCTGCTTATATCCTGCATCTTACAATACTTGTTACGCAATTACACCTATCTCTATTTCTCCTCTATCCCACTGTAGCCAACTTCTTACACCGAGCATCTGCACATTTCTTCTTCACATATTTAAACTATTTCAGCTTCACTTTTCATATCTTTTCCACCACAAAAATCATTCTCATCTTATCCCGAATAACTACGTTTAGATCTAATCTTTTATCTTTCCTGATGCATCCACACAACCTAATTGAAAGCAATTGTTGTTAGGCTTTTGGCATTCGAGGAGTTTGATGTTAATTTGGAAATGAAGTAAATGGTGAGTGAGTCATGTGGTGGGGTGTCTGAATTGATCTGATTGTTGTCATCTTCAATTAAGCGTGACATTAGTGACAGTAACAGATTAAAGTTGGCCAATACACAATTCTTGTCCTATTTATATTAATTATATATACTCTACTTCCTAGTTGTTTCTGTTATTTTTGTTGACAAAACTAGAATGTCTAATTGGACCAAATTACCTTCTCCTTTATTTATCCGACACGTATACTAATACTATCTTTGAGTAAGTCTTATCTAAATTACTGTAGAGGCCTAATCATTTGCCATTATCATAAGTCTTCTCTCAACAAAGTATAGTGTCAATGTCAAAGGAAGACAAAAAATCTAGTTGATACGATTGTGTAAACTGCAGTGTTGCTAGTTTTTTGTTTGTTTCCCGCGCGAGATGATTATAGCTCTGACTAAATTTGAATTATGCACTTCAGGGTCCATTCACGGGTGACGCTTTCAACATAATTTTTTTCATACCCAAATTATTAGCAGCTTCATATAACCGAGGACATAAGTAGTACTCTAAATAGGAAGGAATAAAGGTTGCGCGCATTTGGATAGAAGGTTAGTAGTGGTGAAGTGTTGTCTTGCCGTGCGTAGTGTCCGTTGTTGTACAATTGTAGTTGTTGCCTTGTGTTGTCTATTGTGTTTCAATTATCACACTATTTTGATCTTGTTATTATTTATTTATTTCCCGTAGACTTTATATTGCTTTTCTTATTAACGGTTATCCTTCATTATTTCCTCCTCCTTTACTTGAATATGATGCACTTGATCTGAGAGTACCTCCTCGAGATAGTAGTAAAGTCTGCTTACACTCAACCTTCTCCATACTCCACGTAACATGTTTCGTATGTTATCTATTTATAAAAATAAGCAAATTAGTACGACAAACACCATATATATAATATAATTGGTTACAATATGCTTGAGAATGACACTTGAATCTCTTAAACCAATCAGTGAGGCCCTGGGGGGAGTACTAATAGTACTACTTTTGTCTGCACTATGCAAAGTGCATTTAGCTTATTTTGTGTTTGTGTGTGTGTGAAATTCATCTTCTTCTAGCTGCAGTTTCTCTCTGGGCATTGAAATAAACAGCAGCAACAGGGGATCCCAATCCATTTTCCGCCGAAAAACTCCTTGTATTGAATTGATCCCTTGTTGTTGGTGCTATCACTGTTTGCCTTTTTCTCTGTTTATACAACAAAAATACATAACGATGTATCCCAATTACCGGCTTTGGCGTCTCGTAGCACACTATCTCTCTTCCTGTAAATGAGAAGTTTAAAATTAAATTATACACGAGTCGAGTCTGACCATCTCAGAAATCAACTCGATAATCAAACTTACCAAATGAAATGTCAGTTGTACCAGGTATATCCGTCACAATCCTGATATTATAATAATAAGCAAATAAGTAACAGTTGTACTAATATTGTATATTAATTTGAATCATCATATCAGAGTTTAGAATAAGAATTACCAGTGAAGATGTTCCCTCAAGTATGGATCACTAGGACTTGGAGCATCAGGGTCCGTCATGATCTTTCCAAAAAACAAAAGGACAACAATCAGACAACAAAAACACAATGTACAAACATAACCTCTGTTTCATTTTATATAACACAAACTTCGTGTTCAGTCAAACACAAACACATACGAGTGTATAAGCAGATCTCATGTCTTCACCACCAATTTCGACACGAGGTTGAGTTGCAACAACAGCAGGCATAATCTCATGGCCATTAGAAACTTGTTTGCTCCCATTGTATATAACTTTCATTTTCACACTTGGACTAAAATTGTCTACTACTTCACCTATTACTCTCCCTACTGCAAGTGGTTCACAAGTACTTCTACAAGACATAATTTTTTTTCTTTTTTTAAAAATGTTGTATGTTGAGTGAAGAAAGTTTAAATATAAGTGGTGAATGATTTGAAAATGTTGCAAAGGAGGAGGCTTTATATATAGTTTTTTTTTTTTCTTTTTTTGAGATATTAGTGAAATAAAAAGGAAGGTGCTTGATTTATAAGTTTAAAGATTCGAAAACAAATCAACGTGCCAGAAAAAAAGATGTCTACATACAGATATTAAGAGTTAAACATGTTTGCTTAATTGTTTGAACAACTTTTAATAGTAATAACACATGTCTCTTGCTATAGTTTCCATTGTTTTCGTAATAATTTCGTTTAATTTGATTTTAGTTGACATTTATGTTTTTTTTAAATTTTGAGTGTGGATAAGTAATTATTTAAAGTAAAGTTGAATATGTAGACACACACGTCTTACATGCATGTCAAATCTCATGTGATTAATCATGTAGGACATGTGTGTCTAATTGTTCAACTTTATGCATGATAGTTTAAATGACTACTTGTGCCAATCAAAGTTAGAGGTTATATATATCAAGCGAGGTCAAGTTAACGTGCACATTCATTTATTACGTCTTTCACTTTTGTAATTAGTTACCATTGTTCTCGTGATAAATAAATGTATCATTAATTTGGTCTCTGCTGACATTTATGCTCTCTTACTTTGAGTATGCACAAGTAATCGCTTAAACTATCATAAAAACTGAATAAATAGGCACATACATCCTATACATAACAAATCGTGTTTGTCTATTCAACTTTATGCATGATAGTTTGACTACTTGTGCAAATTAGAGTTGACTATCATAGCAAGTTAAATGGCACATTCATTTATTACACCTATAGCTTTTGAAAAGTAATTTATCTCATTTTCTAGTGTCAATCTTTAATGGGATGATTACCTAATCATGTAAATTTATACACTATATTTATCAAATATAGCGAGAGTTTAAAAAATTACTCATCAAATATAGTAAGAGTTTCTGAATTTTTCATGTATTAGTGATATAATAGTTTTTGATATTCGCTCTCTTTCAGTGATACAATAGTTCACTTTGTATCTAGGATACGATAATTTATTTGTTCTTGTATAGATACAAAGCAAATTATTGTATCACTGATGCAGAGCGAATTTAAAAAACTATTTCTACGTTTGATAATTTTCCAAACTCTCAAGATGTTTGATAATTCAGCCTCAGATTATTGCTTTTTTTGAAAAAAAAATAAATCATTTCTGATTTACTCAATTTAAACACAATTAGTTAACTAGGCCTATCTTAGTAGTAAATTTGGCAATATAATGAATTTGAATTTGACATATTTAATATTTAGGTTTTTACTATCAAATTCATTACATTTTTGAAATTATAGTTTTAATCTTCAATACATTCTGAAATTGTACGCGATTATTCAGTGTATAAGTAAAATTTAGAAAAGCTACTATATATGTAAACTTACCTTCGGCTCAAGAATGTTTTCAAAAACAAGTTTGACAAATACAAAAGTAAAAATTACCATGAGAACACTTTAAAAAGAAAAACAACTACAATACAAGTTGAAGAGTACAATAGTTAATAATAGAACAATAATACTGATAACGATCATAAGTAGAAAAAGAGAGTAGACAAGGTTCTTTAATTAGGCTAGAACCATACTCTTCCAAAATAAAGATAAAGATTGATCGATTATTTATTAACCTTCTAATTATGATCTTATTTTTGATTTTTATATTTTTCTATCAAGAATCATGTGTTCGATGAGTTTGAAAATATTCGTGTCACGTATCAATGCACTAGTATTTTGTATGTATTTTAAGGTGCGGATATAAACTACAAGTGGATTTTTTTTATTGGCTTGAGAAGAATGAGGAATAATACTTTCTAATGTGTTGATTATAATATCCTGGACAAATGGGAAAACACCTTTTGAGGTGCTTCTGTCTAATACACTCGAAAATTTTATAATACATAAATGTGTTTTTTAATTTGACTTCATTTCATATTTATACCCTTCAATTTTTTGATATGCACAAATAGGCACTTATATTTGTATAAACTTGAACAAATAGACACATGAGTCCTATGTGGCACAACACACGTAAGATGAAAATTGACATGTAGGATGTCACTCATGTCAGGTAGGACATGTGTGTCTATTTGTTCAAATTTATATAAGTATAAGTGTCAACTTGTGCACACTCAAAATTTAAAGACGTAAATATGATTTGAAATTAAGTTAAAAGATATATTTATGTATTATACATATAACAAAATATCTTATCAAATGTAAACAAAAGTAGTACTTTGTCTTACCTTACTAAACGATTCTTTGCTAAAAATAGTAGTGATAAGGCATCTTCTACATATTCTTCGACTACAATTACTATTATTACAAGTATAAAAGATAATATTAGAAAATAAAAAATTAGTGACAAATAATCTTTCATAACTTAACAGTAAAAACTTGATGTTAATCTCATTTAGTTATATATTATCAATAAGTTATAAGAAAGTTTAATTAGGTAAAAATAATTTAGCTGAGGATTACTGACAAATTTTATAGCTAATTTTATCATAATTTTTGATAGTGAAACCGTCCTAATACTATACTAACACTAATGGAACTTGAGATAAAGTATTTTAGTATTAAAAAAAAAGATACTACTACTTTGTATGCTTGAATTGAAATCATTATATGTTTCTTTAATATCTTGAACGTATATAAACTTTGCCAGAATTGTATATTAATTAAATTATCATATACAGAATTAGAATACATAAAATTGTTTTATACTATATTTTCCAATCTTAGTCCATGTACCAATCGACTGCATAGCCAAAGAATATAATGTCTCCTAATTTCTAACTTTGAACATATTATAGTAAACATGAATTTTAATTTTTTTTCCTAATTATAATTCTCAAGTAACGGTATCTAAATATATTTTGATAAACTCATGTATATTTTGCAGAGCAATTTATATCTTTTGCATTCAAGTCTATTTATCACGTACACGAGTTGATTATATTTTTATTTGATCTTTTATATATAAAATAAAATTAGAAAAAAACAAACTCTTTTATAAAGTATTACTTTTGAAATATCCTTTTGTCTTTTGTAACACTATACCTTTTGCCACATTTCACTCAAGATAAAATTAACATGCACTCTATTTAGTTGATTATTATTTTTTTAATATTCTTTATTGAAAGTTAAAAGAGTAGAGAATAAGAGAAAAGGAGAATCAACGGTAGCCAACAGTAATAAAACATTTTGATGTCCTATTTGAATGACACGTAGCTAATTCCACTTGATATATTTATCATTTGAAAACCTCTAAACTTTATATTATATTCTGATTCCTCAATTATCTACTTTGTTTTAATTCTACAATTGACATGTTGCCTTACTTTAATAATATTTCCTGTCAATTGGGACTGCACCAATTGATGTGCTGCCATATTCTTTTAATTCTTTCCCTCCGTTTTATTTTACTTGATTTCTATATTAAAAATATATATATTTTTATCGATCTATTTGATAAAATTAAAAGAATACATTATTATTTTAATAATGACATAATGTAGTAATTGAATTTAAAATTTTAAGATATTTTTAGCAATGTATATTTAACTTTTTTATTTAACAAAAAATATTAGATCAGATCAATACAAATAGAAATCAGAAAGAAAGCGAGTAGTACTCCCTCCGTCCGGTATTGTTTGTCATGTTGCGTTTTTTAAAAGTTAATTTAATTAATTTTCAAAGTTAAATTAGATTACATTAATTCGATATTTTACAAAAAAAAATAGATATTCTAAAACTATATGAAAAGTACTATATATTGCAATTTTTCGCATATTAATATGATTAAAAAATACATCTTCAAATATTAGTTAAATTTTTTAAAGTTTGATTTTAAAAATAGAAGTCATGACAAATAATATCAAACTGAGGAAGTATAATATTGGCATCTTTTTCCCCTTATGATTAGTTAATCAATGCAAATGGTTGTCTTAAAAAGACTCCGATCCCACTTATCATAAGTTGTCAAAAAAGGATTCTTTCTTACTACAAGTGGAAAAGAGTACAAGAACATATGCAACAAACAATCTAATGAATTGTTAGGGTGTGTTTGATGTGAGGAAAAATATTTTCTTGACAAATATTATTCATAATGTGTTTATTATAATTTAGCAAAATATTATGGAATAAAATAATATACAAAAGGGAGTTGGGAATCAGAAAAGACAGGTAGGGATGTATAAAATCGGATAGAAAATCGAATCAAATCGAGAAAAAAAATTCAACTAATGGTTGGTTTGGTATTGAAAAAACATCAACTATATTTTGATTGGTTTGGTTTTAACTACCCGAGACCAAACCAACCCGGCATTATATATGTAATTTTAAAATTTTATTTTATACATAAAAATATTTATTTTGATATAATTTTTAAATATTTCTTATACTTTTTCATAGTTTTTATCTTTTAATATAATATTTCAAGCTTGAAACTTAAAATTGTGAATGGTTCAATAAAGATTATAATCCACAGATGCTGGTAATTATAATAAAGCTTAAATAAAAAACAAATTGATATTAATGCAAAATGAAGATCAATTCAACACTAAGAATGACAATAATGTTGAATATTTTTTCTTTGATTTTACTCATATCATATTTTGTGTCATTACACATATTATATTTTGTGTTATTTTCTTAAGAAACACCTTAGATAGTTGTATTTTGGTAGGACAAAAGAAATATTTGAAGTACAAGTTATTATATGTTTATATGAATACTTTATCGAAAAAATTCGAAAAGCTCGAGGTTGAAAAACTCGAGTTTTATTGGTTTGATTTGATTTATAGATTTAAAAATTTGACACGTATAACTTAATATGATATTTGAAAACCCAAACCAACCTAGTCATGTACACCCTAATTAGAGAAAGTCATGAGATGGTCAAAAGGCGAGGATTGAATGAAGTTGGGTAAAGAAGGAGAAACTTTATCTATACATCTTAATTTTATAATAATTCAATAAAAATATTAATTAACTCTCCTTGAACAAGATCTGGTACTAAATATTTGTTGGATTGGTTAGTTGTTTAATTGTAGGAGGGATATAATATTGTGATTATTAGAATAATTAGTTATTAAGAAGAGTCCATTACCAACTATAAATTCAAGTAGCTATATATTTGTTGAGTACATATTTTGGAGTATATTTTTAATTTATTTTTCCATTTGGAATATTCATAGGAAACTCATATAACATTTTTATGTAATAGCTCACAAATTATTCATTAGATATAAATTGTACTAGATAAATTTCGTGTAACGAGTTTGACTGAAAAGATGTTGATAAGGGAAACCAATAATCTCGTTCATGAAATATCACATGTTGCACCAACTCAATCACATCTACAAATATTTTAAAAATTTCGCTGCCAAATCTTTGTTAAAAAATACTACTAACACTTTTGGTATGCCAAGAGATATAGCAGAACACAATTGGCTTATATGTCAGCACCAACGTCCTTGGGGCATCTTCATGCAAAAAAGTTAATTATGTCTCAAGATTGTGTTGTTTGGTTAAAAACAAATTATATCGGGATTATAATGACTTCGAAATTAAATAATGATGATCTTATTTAGTGGATACATATTTTTTGAAAATGTTTGGATCAAAATCTAGTTCAAATTCTGCCATTTGATTTTGATCACGCAAGCGATATCATTCTCATAGTTGTAACTTTAGGCTAGAGGTGTCAAATGGCCGTAGGTCAAATTGAGTAGAGTTGATAAATGAATTGGTTATTGACCTGATCAAAAGCTACTTGGATTGAAATGAGTTAAAATGTGATCCATAACTTAACATGTCCAATTCTTAATAGTCTTTAATAAATTGAACTAATAAATGGACCGAGTTTGATACGTCCAACTTGGACGGATTTGGCGGATTGAACTTGATTTTGACACCCCTACTTCAAGCTAACAAGCTCACCAATTACTGATTTTCGAGCAATGTTGTTAGCCAATCATTCCGGGATACAATTGTTAATCCCACAAAATTTTCTATGAATATACAACGATATACATGATATATACATACAGAAAAGATATAAAGAAAACACCATAACCACCAACCAAAAACTGCAAATCCAAAAACAAATGTCACATTTATTTGTCTGATATATTATTTCATTTTAAACTGAATCATACAATAAATTGGCGTAACTTTTTCTTTAAAAAAAAAAAAATCAATTTGCAAAGCTATTTGTAAGCATCTTCGAGATATAGAGATAGTAGTAAATGCTTGGACATCACAATTAAGTGTCGAAGGTGGGTTGTTCACGGTTGGGATAAAAATTGATTCAAAATAAAAAAATAAATTAAATTAATTAAATAAAATTAATTTTATACGGTTTGATTTGATTTTAAATTTTAAAAAATTGATAGTTTTTGGTTTGGATTAAAAAGACGAAGAAATAATCCAACCAAACAGATAATTATATCCATATATTTTATTATTATACATACATAATATATTTTTTTATAGATAATTTTAAATATCTTTATATGTGTTTTCTTCAACATTTATCTAAAATTTATTAAAGCAAAAATGCTCAAGTTGAGAGCATTTATCTTATTAGTTTCGTGTATATGAAAGTTCTTGATGGGACTAGAAATATCACCGTTTCTACCTTTTAAGCCAAAATAGTGAATTTTGAACCTTTATTCATAGAAAATTTTGTGACCAAAAGTTCTATAATGTAAATCGTTCTAACTATTTTTCATCGTTGTCTTTTTTTCTCTTTAGAATGAATCATTTCTTTTATTTTTGTGTACGGTTAATAACTAAATAACCAAATCAAAACTGATAACAACCAAATCGATAAATGTAACAATCCAAGAGGATATATATTATAATAACTGAAGAACAGAAAATACAATAGATAAATGGAAATGACTAACGTCCTTGCGACGAAATTTAGAAAAGATAACTAAAGGGAAAGAATATCAGAAAATACAGCGCTAAGATAGAAGGAGACGAGAAGCTTAGACTAAGAAGAAACAAACCCTTTTCTTCACAATTTGCATAATCTCTAAATCATATACCACTACTCTTTTTGATTGAACCGTTCCCACACCCACTTCTCAAATCGGATCCCTAATTAATCTTGACCTATTGCTTGTTCTCAGCCAAATAACTACTTTTCTGACCCAAGTATCCACATTGAATTGGACTTGGTTCATAACAATAAATGTATATTATATTTGGTTTAATTTCATTTTAATAATCTAAAATCAATTAACTTGATCTAATTTTGATATTGACTAATAACTGATCTAAATCGACCTAATAGTTTTTTTGGCTCCACTTATTCTCCATCATCTTTCGAATCAAAGTTCAAGAATATCATAAAGAAGTAGAGAGAGGCAAAACTTGTCCATATTGCTCAAATTTTAGGCCCCCACGTCCAAGTCGTTCCCTATATATAGCTAGCTTTTCTAAGCCTAAAAATGTTTAGGTTTTGGCTTTAATACTTGATGCCATCCTACTAACATGGTATGAAATTAAATGAAAAAATGAGTCAAATAAGAGAGTTTAATTTATGTTATCCAGTTGTATTTTGTAGAGTAACGTTAATGTCAATTATGTATAGTTATTGAATGTAGAAATTAAGAACAACTAATGAATTGATAATACAGATCACCAGCAAATTTATAATATGGTGGATGTCTTAATTAGAGCCATAAATGGTCAAGTACTTTGAGGTAAAAACATTCAATGTACATTATATTGGACTAACTTATTTTAAACCAAAACGAACCTTAATTCTTAGCATGGAGTAAAAGTAGCTAATTTCAGCAAATTTAATCATTTGTCCCAAATATTATTTCAGTAATATATCCCTCGGTCTTTAATTACTTGTCAATTTTCTTTTAATTATTTCTAATTACTTATCCATTTTGACTAATCAACAAAGGACAAATAAAATTTCTCTATTGTATCCTCAATTTATTATTTTGAAAAATATAGAACTACTTGAAAATTTTAAGTTTTTAATTCATTTATTTCATAATTAATAGAGTAAAATAATAAATTCACGAATATCAATTTAAAAATAAATAAGTAATTAGAGACAAAACCAAGTAACTTACTATCAAATGTAAGCCAAATTGAGTGATTGTGGCTACTTATGGTCCTTGTTTCGTGCAATATTTTTCTATTAAATTTTTTGTGATAATTAAAACCTTATATATGATCATATTAATATTTAAATTGTCTTATACGTATAAATCAAATCAAATTAGTAATCTTTGTGTTATCAACATTTGATATCCTTAAAAGAGTAGTAAATCCAATAATTAAAAAAAAAAAAAAAAAAACTTCCATCCAGCAAATCACAATTCACAAATGAGCCAAAAACCCAACACCAAAGTGAGAAGAATCTCTGCTCCTCACTGAAAAGATATCAAATTTACATTGAAAGTTGTAACACTCTAATATCCACAGAATCTAAACTAAATCTTTTGCTTTCTCCGACTTAATAATTTGATCTTCATAAAGTTAAATGAGAAAGGAAAACGTTCAAATTTGTAATTTTATCTTTAATTAAATTTTTTGAGTTCGAATTCTGAATATGAGGATCAGAGACTTAGACTTTGGACAGGTCTCAAGTTCAAAACCTCTTGCCAGCGAAAACAAAAGGTTTACCTTTTGAATCGAGCTCGTCACATTGAGTATGTCTTGCGCGAATTACATCTCTTATGTGATTTGCGAGCTACTGCATAAAAACGGTCAGCTTAGGAGGGGAAGGGGTTGAATTTATCTTCTCAGTCGAGTTTGTCTTGTGTGAGTTATTTCTCCTTATGATTAGCAGTTAACTATAAAAAAAATTTATTTTAAATGTGTCATTCCCAAAATAAGTTTTGCCATGCACAATTCGAATCTAATCAAAGGTCTAATGCATATTAGATAGTTTAAATATTTTTATCTATTTTTCTTTTCTAAAAAGTTGGATTTGTTGATATTAAATAGATCATTGAAACGTAAGAGGGAGAAACAAAGGAAGTTAGGCAGCTTTAATTTGTTCAGAGCAAAAAGTCATATCAGAATCCTTTCTCTATAGCTTATATTTTTGGCATTTATATATTGCAAAATTGCATCTTATCCTCCTTTTTTTGTTATCTAAACATACAAGTCTCACATAACCTTTTTTTTTTCTTTTTTCTTTTTTCTGTGGTCGTATTTAATGCAATATTTGATGTGTTTAAGCAAACTTTGTCATCATATTTACTGTTAAATATTTACGTAGCTAGGCTCCTAGCCCTCCTTTAATTTAAGTGAAACCAGTATGCATGGCCTCCACCAACAAGATTTATGGTTGGATCATAAAGTTTCCATTCACTTCAATCAGATTTGTCTTACAAAACACTTAGGGTCGTTTGGTACAAAGATTTATAACGCATGAATAAGTAATGCAGGAATTAGTAATGCAGGGATAAGTAGTGCATGGATTAGTAATGCAGGGTTTATTTTTATCGAGTGTTTGGTTTATTTTTTCCCAACTCATCTTGTGTTTGGATTATAGCTCTATGAAAAGCTTCTTTCCAATTATATCCTTGAATTATTATGTAATTGGATCAAGGTAGATAATTGTTGGACAATATTATTTTTTATAACCTTCTAACTAGCTATGGGAAGAACAATTTAATTGGCTTGTTTGTTATTTTTTTCACTTGAATTATTTGAGGATAAATAATTGTCATCTTAATAAATTGATCACTCACAAAATGTCATTTTTCAATTAAAAAAAAGATAAACCATCTACTTTTAAAATCGAAAAAACGATCAACAATGATAAAATCGAATAACCCATCTACATGTACACATAAAATTGCAAGTTTTAGTTTTAATATGTATGTAAATTTTTTAAATTGTTTAAAATATAAATAATTAGAAAACCAAGCAAATATATATATATTCACACACATTAAATTTAGATCACAAACTTCATATACAAATATACAACTCACATTTCAAATTTGTATTGATTTATATTGGATTTATTAGTAACAAACAACTCTCTCTAAATAATTTGTAAGCTAATTTATTTAAATAAACTTACTTGTACAAATATAAATACTAAATCAAGAAAATACACAAAATAAGTAAAATGATTGAGGATATTTTTGTCTTTACATAGCTTATCCCATGGTATTATATCCTATGTATTACTAATACCTCCAAATGGAAGGTATTAGTAATACATCCTATAATACCATGTTGAGGTATAACTAATCCATGGATTAGTTATACATAGACTCAAATTCCTACCAAACATGGTACTAAATAATACCTTACATAATCCATGGACTATTTTATTCTAATGCAGCCTACCAAACGACCCCTTAATACATAGTGACATAACACGTAATGATCTGTTCTGTTTTGTTTTATTTATGATAATTTAGTTTGTGAATATATTAAATTGATAATTAAATTAATAAGAATATACTTATGATTGGTTTTCAGTTAGTCAATTTTGATTTAACCGATAAGTAAATGTTCACATAATCATAGATATAAAATGTTTAGAAAAATAGAAATACTAACAAGAATAAAATTAGACATATAATTATTCGAAATTTCTTCTAAAAACTAATACAATAAGAAACAACAAATAATTATGTGTATTTGTCACAATCAAATCTAAATTGAAAAGAGAGAACATATACTAATTTATGTCGAAAAGAAAGAAGGCATCGCAATAGAGAGAGAGTAATGCTAGTTTTTGTTGCCTATGGACAAAAGTAATACTTAAATTTAGGATTGACAAAATGTTAAAGTCGTTAGTAACAATTTTTAACATTCATCTTATTGAGTTATTGATTTAACCACTAACAAAAATCATAAAATTGAGAACCGAACTGATAATCCAATAAAAAATTTTACAAAATTGTTTAGAAATCATTAACCCAACGACCTAATATAACGTATGTTTTTTTGGTCCGATTTATCAATTAAATCAATTTCTGCGCACCCTTATCACATCGATCCCTTAAATTTATTAGAATATTTAAACTAAGTATTGTTGTAATTGAAAATTTCAAACTTCTAATAAAGTTTTTTAATTAAATACTTTTTAAATTTTGGAGAAAAAATGGAATTATGCACGTTTTCACCATCTATTAGATGGGTAAGTTCATTATACGTATCAACCTCAAAATAAAAAAAAATATCTAGATCATACACATTATTGAAGTAAATGTGTATAATTAAAAAAATAACTTATTTATGTGGTTGATTTAACTGTTTAAACTAAAATAAATTGAAATGTATAATTGAACATTTTATTAGAAGTTAAAAGGTGTTTAATTTGAGTATCAATGTCCTACCATATTTAAAAAGTTATGTATATAATAAAACATTTTTAAAATAAATTTTTACTATGAATTAAAATAAAGATAACTAGAGAATCCAATATAATAATTTTATTTTTATAATATAGTAGTGGCATGCCTCTCGAGTGATGATGTTTTTCTGGTACGAAAGGGTAACAGCCATTTGTTTGTTTCCGCAAAAGAAACAGTGTTAAGCCTCTGACGATCCGTCACATCATTAACTTCCTTTTCCTCAAATATTATAAACAAATGCTCAATGACCAATATATCCTTCTCTACATTTTTCAAATTAAAAAAAAAATAGTACTACACAAATATGAGTTGTGATAAAGGTGATTTAGATTATTTTCTTTCTTAACTAGAGATTTCGAATCGAGTTCTTAATATAGAAAAAATCATGTTAGAGCATCACTGTCAAATGGACCATGTAGTCAGTGGCATATCTATGTTATTATCATAGTATCTAAGGATATCTTATGTCGAAAGATAATATCGTATATATAAGTGGATCAATATATTAATATACGTTGAACATTTCTGACAGAACAAAGTGTTGTAGCCTACTAATTTTAGAGATTTTGGAAGAGCAAACATTAGGGTGCTAATGTATTTAAATCTCATTTGTAATTTTTTTTTAAACTCTATCACTTGGTATAATACGTGATTCAAATTAAATTGAAATTTCAATATGAATTCTCAAACACCAAATATAAGAAAAAAATGATACTACTACTAAAATTCGTTGAATTATATTTAATATATGTTGTTGGTGCATTACAATGAGATTTTTTGTTTTCTTTTCCATATGATAGTAAAGTACTCCCCTCCGTCCACAATTGTTCATCAGGGTAAGATCATGTACTCCCCTCAAGAAAAGTTTAACATAAAGTGTAATTTGACTAATATTACTCTACTATAATAAAAATATCAAAAGTCTACATAACTTTTCAATTGAACAAAATAGAGTAATTATTAAGGACAAAATTAGAAAAAAATAATTAATTGTTTCTTAATTGTTTAAATTGACAATTAATCTTGAATATTTATTTTAATATATCTGACAAACATTTATAAACGGAGTAACAAATTTGATCACATAAGGTACTTTTTATCCCTAAGTACAAATGAAATCTTTTTCTGATTTAAGAGTAATCTCAAAGAGTTCCTGTGGTTTTGTCCTCACGTAATATGATTAAACGATTCTTTAAATGAGATTTTAGCCACATGCATTAACAAAGTAGTTTAACTACCCCTACAAGTAACTTTCAATTATTACTAGCAAATGTGTACAAATACCCTTTCTTCACTTTTGTTTGCTGAAATATTTGGATCCTTTAACATTAATTACTAACTTTTTAATATTACTTTTTAGTTTTTTAAAAAATACTATTCCTTTCGTCCCAAAATAAAGATTAGGGAGAGAGGGCCTCTTGATTTTCTTTCTCCAATTAGGAGGGGGGTATTTTAGGGATAACACATGTGTAGATACTCCCAAAACTGGGGATCTTAAAATATGTCTGATAAAAACAGAGATTTTAATAAGCAACAATCTTTTCGTATTCATTTGTTGGTAGTAAAATAGTTTTATAAGTAGGGGCCAAAGGACCCCCACTCACTCACACAGTACAATATAAAGTCGGATATAAAGTCGCTTTTGTTATTCAATATTTAATATAAATTTAATTGAATTCTAATATATATACGAGTATAATATTTTTATTAGAACTTAAATACAGGCTAACTCAAGACCCTTTGAAAACTGCACTTTCTTTAGAATCTGCACTTTCATTTTCTTGTTTCTCACAATCATATTTGGGGATTTTCAAGAATTTGGTATTCCACCATGGAATTGAATCATCTTCTCTTCATGTTCCCAACATTTGTATTGTATTCTCTTTCTTATGCTTCTAACTTTTAACCTCCAATTCAGAGCCCAACTGATGTACATTACTTTCTATATCTACCAAAAAACTTGTTTATTTCTCTTCTGTCCCTTTTTTTGTAATGGCTACTGAGTTTTCTTGTATTACTGCCATTGTTGTTTTTCTTCTCTGTTTCTGTGTTTCTAATGTTGTTTTACAAAGAACAGAGGAGGAGGACCCAGAAAGACAAATCTTGTTTTCATTCAGGAGTTCTCTTGAAAATCCTAATCTTTTGTCTACATGGACCCCCACAGTTTCACACTGCAAATGGGATGGTGTTTTCTGCCAAAATGGTCAAGTTGTTTCCCTTATTCTTTCTTCTTTGTCGCTCAAAGGGCCTATTTCACCCCACATTGCTTCATTGCAGAGTTTAAAAGTCTTGGATTTGAGTAATAACCAATTGTATGGTGAGTTACCAATTCATCTCAGTGAACTTTCTCTGTTAGAAACAATTAAACTTGGTTCTAACTGTTTTATTGGAGAAATACCGCCGGAGTTTGGACGGTTGACGGAGTTGAAGTTACTTGACCTATCCGGCAATGCACTGACCGGAAAAATTCCAGCACAACTTGGTCAGCTTGCTAAGCTACAAGTCTTGGCACTTGGAAATAACCTTCTTTCTGGTTCTTTATCTGCAACACTTTTTACAAAGCTTCAATCTTTAACTTCTTTTGATGTTTCTAATAACACCCTTTCTGGTATTATTCCACCTGAAATTGGGGAATTGAGAAGCCTTACTGATCTTTACATTGGGGAAAACAGATTCTCTGGCCATTTGCCAGCAGAAATTGGTGAACTTTCAAGACTCCAGATTTTCTTGGCCCCTTCATGTTTATTTGAAGGTCCATTGCCTGAATCCATCTCAAAGTTGAAATCTTTGAAAAGATTCGACCTTTCTTATAACCCATTGAAGTGTTCAATCCCAAAAGCTATAGGTAGTCTTGAGAGTTTGACTGAACTGAACCTTGCTTACTCTGGGATCAATGGTTCAATACCTTCTGAGCTTGGGAAGTGTAGAAACTTGATGTCTGTAATGCTTTCTTTTAACTCACTCTATGGGTCTTTGCCTGAAGAACTTGCAGAGTTGCCTGTACTATCTTTTTCTGCAGAAAACAATCAGCTTTCTGGTGCATTGCCTTCTTGGATTGGTAGATGGACTCAGATGGATTCATTGTTGCTTTCGAGTAACCGGTTTTCTGGGAAAATTCCAGCTGAGATTGGGAATTGTTCTATGTTGAGTCATATTAGTTTGAGCAATAACTTACTGACTGGTCCAATACCTAAGGAGCTTTGCAATGCCGTGGCACTCGCGGATATTGAGCTTGGCAATAACTTTCTCACAGGCAGCATTGAAGATACATTTGTCAAGTGTGGCAATCTGAGCCAGTTGGGATTAATGGATAATAGTATTGCTGGGGTTATTCCGGAGTATCTATCACAGCTTCCTTTAGTGGTTCTTGATTTGGATTCCAACAATTTGACTGGTCCAATCCCGGTTAGTCTCTGGAATTCGACTAATATGATGGCGTTTTCTGCTGCGAATAACCGGTTATGGGGTACTCTACCGGTGGAGATTGGCAATGCTGTGTCATTGCAGAGTCTTGTTCTTAGTAACAATCAGATAACTGGTGTCATTCCTAAGGAGCTTGGTAATTTAACCTATCTTTCAGTGTTGAACTTGAATTCCAATCTTCTTGAAGGGTACATTCCGGATGAGTTGGGTGATTGTGT
Organism: Solanum sitiens; assembly: GCA_016801875.1. Classification (NCBI taxonomy): domain Eukaryota; kingdom Viridiplantae; phylum Streptophyta; class Magnoliopsida; order Solanales; family Solanaceae; genus Solanum; species Solanum sitiens. The sequence goes on from JABWTJ010000060.1 coordinate 1,571,629, forward strand.
CTCTCTTACAACATTGGATCTTGGGAATAACAGGCTGCGTGGGTCGATACCGGAGACACTGGTGCATCTGCCTCAGTTGCAGTGTTTAGTCCTTTCACACAATGATCTTAGTGGTCCTATTCCTTCGAAGATTTCAAAGTATTACCAGCAAGTTAGTATCCCTGATTCGAGTTATGTGCAGCATCATGGAGTTTATGATCTGTCTCACAACAAGCTGTCCGGCTCAATTCCTGAAGAGCTAGGGAGTTGTGTTGTTATAGTGGATCTTTTGCTCAGCAATAACATGCTATCTGGGGAGATACCGCGATCACTCGCCCGCCTGGTGAACCTCACTACGTTAGACTTAACCGGGAATTCGTTGACAGGCACCATTCCAATGGAGTTTGGCAACTCACATAAGCTGCAAGGATTTTATCTGGGGAATAACCAGCTTACAGGATCAATCCCTGAAAGCATTGGCCAAGTAAATAGTTTGGTGAAGCTGAATTTGACAGGCAACATGCTTTCAGGTCCAATACCCTCAAGTTTTGGGAAGTTAAATGGGCTGACTCACTTAGATTTGAGCTCAAATATACTTGACGGTGAACTTCCTCAGTCGCTTTCCAGGATGGTGAACCTTGTTGGCCTTTATGTTCAGCAGAACAGGCTTTCGGGCGGTCTAGATAAGCTATTCTCAAACTCTGCAGCATGGAGACTTGAGATTATTAATTTAGGTACTAACTCCTTCACTGGAGAGTTGCCACCATCATTGGGCAACTTGTCGTATTTGACGATTCTTGATCTCCATGCAAACAGTTTAACCGGTGAAATTCCAGTTGAGCTAGGAAATCTTGTGCAACTTGAGTATTTGGATGTCTCAGGCAACAGTCTTATTGGCCAAATTCCTGAGACAGTATGTGCCCTTCCCAATTTGGATATACTAAATTTAACAGATAACAAACTGAAAGGAGCTATACCGAGGAATGGAATTTGCCAGAATCTTTCAGAATTTTCGGTGGCTGGGAACAAGGATCTCTGCGGGGGAATCGTGGCTCTAAAATGCCCTGCGAATAGTTTTGTTAAAAGATCATTGTTGCTTAATATCTGGGGAATCTTATCAGTGGTGGCTGGGACTTTATTGATCACTCTTACTATAGTCATTTTGATAAGGATATGGGTTAATAGAAGCAGCAGAAAGAGTGATCCGGAGGAGGCCGAGGATAGCAAACTGGACAGTGATGATCAGCACCTTTATTTCTTAGGCAGCAGCAAGTCGAAAGAGCCTCTTAGCATCAATGTGGCAATGTTCGAGCAGCCTCTTCTCAAGCTGACCTTGGTTGATCTTCTTGAAGCCACCAACAACTTTTGCAAGACTAAAATTGTTGGTGATGGAGGGTTTGGAACCGTCTATAAGGCTACTTTACCTAATGCTAAGACAGTCGCTGTTAAGAAGCTAAACCAAGCAAAAACTCAGGGCCACCGTGAATTTTTAGCTGAAATGGAAACTCTAGGCAAAGTGAAACATCGAAATCTTGTTCCTTTGCTTGGGTACTGTTCTTATGGTGAGGACAAAGTGCTCGTTTATGAGTACATGGTTAACGGTAGCTTGGACCACTGGTTGAGAAACCGTACTGGAACACTTGACGTGCTGGATTGGAGCAAACGACTTAAGATTGCAGTAGGTGCTGCTCGTGGTTTGGCATTTCTTCATCATGGATTCACACCACACATTATTCATAGGGACATTAAGCCAAGTAACATCTTGCTCAACGAAGACTTTGAGGCCAAAGTTGCAGATTTTGGGCTAGCAAGGTTGATCAGCGCCTGTGAGACGCATGTAAGCACTGATATTGCTGGTACATTCGGTTACATTCCTCCCGAGTATGGGCAGACATGGCAGTCTACAACAAAAGGGGATGTTTATTCTTTCGGCGTGATCCTTCTTGAATTGCTGACAGGGAAAGAGCCAACAGGACCGGATTTCAAAGATGTCGAAGGTGGAAATTTGGTTGGTTGGGTACTCCAGAAGATCAAAAAAGGTCATTCAGCTGATGTTCTTGATCCAACAATACTTGATGCAGATTCAAAGCAGATGATGCTTCAGACATTACAGATTGCTGCAATATGTCTCTCTGATAATCCGGCTAACCGCCCGTCTATGCTTCATGTCTTCAAGTTCTTGAAAGGAATCAATGGGGAATAAATCATCACTCTGTTATCTCATATGTCTAGTTTTATATTTTTAATCCTGTGATTGTTATGAAGCATATGTTAATAAATCATTAGTAATTATGTAACAAATAGTCTTTAATCATATGGAATGATATCACTGCATTTAGCCTCTAATCAAATATCAATGATTCTCATGAATGTGTCAAATTCACAATCTATGATACATTGACATTATTTGAATCGAGGGTCTTTTGACAGCAATATCTTTACTTCCATTACGTACTTAGGTCTACGGCTGTGTACACTTGTCCTTTCTCGAACCTTACTTACTTGTAGGAACACATTGGATATGTCGTTGAGACATATTTTCAAATAATTAGACTAGAGAATATTATTTTACATAATTAAATATTGATGTCCATGCATGCAATAATCTTAATTTGGATTTAGGATCATTAGTCATTACATGTGAAAATAGGGGATTTGAGGTCTAAACAATTCAAAATTTGTAAAAAGTGGTTTTATTTTTGTCTTTAAGAGGTATTTGACCTATTCATAGTACATGTAGTTATAGGGGTATTATGATTGTTTTATTACTTGTGACAGAAAGTCGAAAACATTAAAAAGAAACGGCGATTATTTAATACTACTATATGTATAGATAGTATCATAGAGGTGAGTTTAGAGTGTCATGTGTACTGTTTTCTAGTCAACAAAACATAATTGGGGTAGTTGAAGTAAACATTAGATGAAGAGGCATTTAAGAATATAAACAAAATGATCAAACAAATTAACAACATTGGAGTAAGGTCATACACTCAATTTCACCATGTTGATTCCTTAAATTATTTAAACTATGCGTCGAAGAATCACTACTGAAAAATTACTATTTTTCTATTGAAAAATGTTCGATAACTATTTCATCGTTTTCACAATTGAATCGGCATTTGATTTAAGTGGAAATTTGTTTCTCGTTATATATTTTTCCAGTGAACTGATTCGATAAAAAATGAGATAAAAGGCTATGATTATTGGTCTAGAAGATGTATATTAGTCGAGTAAAGTGGTAAAGGAAAAGTGATAAAAAAGAGGTATTACTAATATTATTGTTGGATAAGTGTCTCTATCATTCTATACACAAATTGTGTCCTATTTATAGCTATTGACTGCTCTAGGACTTAGCCATTTTCTCCCACTCATTAGATCATATTATTTTCGTACTCACAATCTCATATTATTGGTTGTGATTTTAAAAATAATAATTATGGTAAATTATTTGTCAATTTTAGAAATTAAAAATAGATAACGACATGAATAGCATGGATCACGTAAAAGCTTTAGAGGAGCTTGATGGATACAAAATAAAGATATAAAATGTGTGGAAAGTCAATCAAAGTGAAGAGAAAGAAGAAAAGGTCATATGTGCAAATGATCATCTCATGAATTTAAGAATTCACAAAAGAAGGCAGCCAAATAATACTCTTATCTCATTAAAGGTAAAATTGTAAACAAAGCTTCTTCTTTATTTTATTAGTATAAATAATTGTCTTTTTCATTTTGAAAGACTTAGGGCCCGTTTGACCATGCGATATGATATCATGAGTTGAAACTGAATTTGTTTTTGGACATGCGATATGAAATTTTGGTGTTGTATATTTTCTCATAAACATAAAAATCTCATAAGTTTGAAACTATTAAAATAACCCCAAATTGTTTATTCAATCTTATCAAATAAACAAAAAAATTTAAAATCGCATAATAAATTATTAGAAAGCTATTTATTCTCTACTTACGTAATTGTTTAATTTAACTTTCACTTCTCATCAATATATTTGAGTTAAAATGAAAAACCTTTTACCGGCTCTTCAAGATTTTATTACTCAACAATATTCGTGAAGTGTGAGTTAAAGTGATTATATGTTGGTGAGAATAATAAATTTTATGTCGGAGAAAATAATAAATTTTAAAAGTAATGATGTGATTATAAATTTTATTTACATGTGAAATAAATGGTTAGTAGATATAAATATGGGGTTGTTTTAACAAAATATAAACTTGTAGATCAATTTTTATATTAAAATATCTCAAATCATGATATGGTATTCCCATATGATTCCATATCATGATTTTTGGAGAATATGAAATCATGAGATGGAATCAGCCTAAAATCGCATGTCCAAACGCTGATTCCATCTCACAATACCATATTGTGATATGGTATCGCGTGACCAAACGCCTATGAATTTTGAATGTTAAATGAACAAACTCTTTCATGAGTGTAGTTTAAGGGTGGAACGCCTTTTAGGTTAGTCTAGCTTACTGTAGCATAATCTAGATTAGTAGTGATGGGCGGATTCCCATTGTTAATTTAGGACTTCTTAATCTTTATTTCACTTGAGATTGCTCATTTTTGGATTTTAATTTGAGTTTTTTTTCTTTTTAATTCAAGTTTCTCTTCTTCCTTGATTGATTGTTGATTCAATTATCCTTTCTCTCTTTCTTCCCTTCCCTTCCCTTCCCTTTTCATCTCTTATTTCTAATCTTACTTTTGTGTTGTTTAATTCCGCATTTGATTTCAATTGATTTTATCCCCAATTGAAATCCTTATCAAACATAGAATTAATTGTTATTTTTTCATTTTATTCTCAATAAAAATGGTTTTTGAGGACTACAAACATCTAAACAAAAGTAAATATTTAATTAAGAGATATTACTCCCTCTAGTCCATATTAATTGAATGTTGAGACTTTTACCTGTAGTTAAAAATAAGTGAACTATTCAAAGTTAGAGAAATTTTGGGACTTTTCTGTATTTACTCTTCATTACTTCATTTAATTAGATTCTTAACTACTTTACGTTTTAGTAGAATATATAGTTTGAGGATAATCACAAGAGTAATAGTAGAAAATAATAATTTATTCATGTCTTTAAATATTTTTCTTAAGGAATATCTCATACCCCAATAATACACTTAACATTTACTAGATAGAGTATATCAAAAGATATAAATGAGAGAAAAACAATCAAATTTAATTTACGGAAAAATTATGCGGTTAAACAAACTTATACTATTTAATTTGTAATCATGGGTTGAATTAACGGAAACTTACATAAATGTACTATAATAAAAAAATATTTACCATTTATAGCAATAACATTTTTTTTTACTTTTCACTTTTAATTAAATTTATAATACAAGTTTAATACATATTACAAAGAACAATTTATTATTCACATATAATACAAGTTTTAATGATGGATAATACATTTATCACACATTTTAATACATTTATAATACAATGTGATAATTTTTTACCTAACAAACATAATATATTTCAAAAACAATTATAATTCAAATATACTGCATACATAATTCACTTTTAATATATATTACAGATTTATCACAATATTGCTATAAATGGTAATAGAAAAAAGTATCGCTAAAATCAGTAATTATTTTTAAAAATTGATTAATTCATGTAATTTTTTCCTTGAAATTAATGAGTCATATACAAGCCCATATTCTATGCTAATTCTTTGGGCTTAGAAAATTTTATCGCTAAAATCAATAATTATTTTAAAAAATGGATTAATTCATGTAATTTTTTCCTTTGAAATTAATGAGTCATATACAAGCCCATATGCTATGCTAATTCTTTGGGCTTAGAAAATTCTCCACGAAGGATAAAGTCCATCTTATAAGCTTACAACTCTACTTTAGCTACCAGTAGTGACCAACTTAATTAATTCTAATAGCCAAAATTATTGGTCCTTTGACCTATGACAGTATTATAGAATAGTTGTCAACAAATCAACAAAAAGTAAATTTTGGGTGTCAATTTTTCTAAATAGGAATATTTCAGTATAGCAAGCAAATCAAAATTCATATCTACTGAAGCACTAGTTTAGGGAAGCAAATGAAGCTGTCAACAAGTTAGCTTCCTTAAGTCACTCCTTAAGTTAGTCTCCACAAATAAATAAATTATGTACACCTTTGAGCCATCTTCAAGAATCAATTCTTGGAATTCACGTCAGAAATCAAAGTTCTCCGGTGACTTCGTATTCAAAAGGACTCAAACTTGAGACTACTGGTTAAGGATACTTATCGCTCCATTATCTTCATTTTGTGTCAATATATACAAAAATGAACTGGTCAACTTATTCATATAATGAGGTCAACTTATTCAATGCTTCCAGTTCACGCTTTTCCAGCTCTAACTTAACTTCATTTTAACGGATTAATCCAAAAAAAATTGAACTTTTTGTGTTCTGTCACACCTATATATTTTCATAATCGCCAAAAAATTGAACAATTGACAACTAAGTTCATAACTAATTTCAATTTATTTATTTTTTGCGAAATGTTGTATTTGAGTATCATTTTGATATTCTTGTATGGATAGGAATTTTTTCGAGCAATATATACCACCACATAATTTAGAAGTGTTTTATGGTACATTGTTCTGTTTTTGGTTTAATTATTAGTCATTGAGTATGGGGAATAAGTCTTATAATTTGAATTTTCGAAAATGTAGATTAGCAAGGATTATGAGTTCATTTCAGCTTGTGCTAGGTGGGCTTGTTATATTTGTAAGTCTTTCGACTTTATTTAGCTTCTATTCTGTTGGATTTTTCATGCATGATGAAGATATATGTCGCCATTTCTATGGCGCGTATGATGGTTTTGACATTAGATCATTATCTGCTCGTGTTGACGATGTTCTTAATAAGATGGAAACTCTACAAGACAAGCTAGAATTGATTGTAAAGCAGATGGACAAAGCTAAAGTTGACGAGTTGTCTAGTAGCTACATTTCGAGATTTGAGTACAAGAGATTGTTGGAAGAAGATGTGATTAAGCCTCTTTCCTCCGCGCAAAGTGCCCTTAGGCAAATTAGGTTGCCAAGAGTTGAAAGAAGTGGAAGTGTTAACGAAGATCCTTTGATTAATACGTTTGTGACTGAGGAGATCAGGAAGTATATAACACCTAAGGTGAATAGAAATGGGAATGTTAATGTGTATGGTACATCGATGATTTATAACACGATAGGTCATTCTTGTGTTTTGATGAAGAAAGAGTTGGAAGAGTATATGGATTACGAAATTGGATCCTATTGTAAAGATGATTGGAATTTGGGTCAAAAGCTAATGTTAAATGGTTGTGATCCTTTGCCTAGGAGGAGATGTTTGGCGAGGGCGTCTAAGCTTTATTTGAAGCCTTATCCGATTGACAAGTCCCTTTGGACAATCCCAGATGGTAGAAATGTTCGATGGAGCAATTACAATTGCAGGAATTTCGAGTGTTTATTGAGAAAGAAGACGAATAAGGGGTTTGAAATGGAGAAGGAAAAGGTAAAATGGGTAACAAACTCCTCTGTTCCTGTGGATTTTTTGATCAAAGATGTATTGGGAATTAAGGCAGGGGAGATCAGAATTGGTCTTGATTATGGCGTTGGGACGGGGAGTTTTGCTGCAAGAATGAGAGAACATAATGTGACAATCATCTCAACTGCAATGAATCTCGAGGCTCCATTCAGCGAGACAATAGCACTTAGGGGTCTAGTGCCATTATACGTGACATTGAACCAACGTCTACCTTTGTTTGACAACACCATGGATTTGATCCATACGATAGGACTAATGGATGGTTGGATTGATCTTCAGCTATTCGATTTCATCCTTTTTGATTGGGATCGCGTTTTAAGACCAGGAGGATTGTTATGGATAGATCGATTCTTCTGTAATAAGACGGATATCGATGACTTCATGTACATGTTCTTGCAATTCAGATACAAAAAACATAAGTGGGCTATTTCTCCAAAGTCTAAGGATGAAGTTTATCTTTCTGCATTGTTGGAGAAACCTAAAAGATCTTGATGGTTATGATTATGTTCTTGGCGCAGGATTCTCATGAAGGAGTGTTAGTAAATTACTATGTTTTTATGTGTAAAGGTTCTTTTATGTTAGAATTAAATACTTTGGTCTCCATGCTGGGAAAATGTATAATTCACATATCTTCAACTCTGAAGTCTAGTATAAAAAAATGTTTTAAGACTTATGAGCTGTGATCCTCGAATGTGAATTGTGATGTCGTTTGATTAATAAAGGGCTAAATTATGCATTATATTAATAGAAATTCGGACTTATGCGCAACTGCTATTTTTTAGGTATGCATCGAATAAATTTGTTTTTGTTTAATAGTTTGTAACTCACGTTAGGTAAATATACAAATCTGGTGCAACGAGTTCAATTAATTATAAATGCACTAACTCAATCATCCTTATTGGGTAGCATTGTATTAATGAACTTGAATTCTTAATCAAAATTATAAATGATATATTCCTATCGAATAATATTACTCTTTTTGTTCTTATTTATTTGATGATTATCATATTTGATTGAGTACAAAGTTTAAAATAATTGGAAGATGCTCTGTTTAAACTAAGTTAATAAATATTAATCTAATTATAAAATTATTATATTAATAAAAGAAATTAAAAGTTATAAGATGCTATTATTTTGTAAACCCGAGTAAAAACATATCGCATAATTAAGATAAAATTTTAGTATAAATAAGTCACCTTATTAATTACATTTTATAACAATTAACAAATATGTCTCCACCTACTACCACTCTTTCCCTACTATATTTTCTCTCATGGATTCAACCATACCAAAATTTTACTATTTCGTTTCTAAAAATAATATTCTTATGAAACACAAGTTAATTCTATTTGGATTTTAAGAAAGTGAAGTGCTTTTTTTTAAAAGAAAAGGATATCAAAAGAAAGGATGCAATTTATCTATCGCGCATGTGAACTTCTGATCTTGTGTTCAAAAAATTCAAAGAATAATAGTATATAGCATAATTTTTCATCAATGAAATTCAAGAGAAGACCCTCACTTTTTCCTAAATTCACCCCTACATCTATGTGATTATTTTTAATTCCTATGATAATTAACGGAATCAAGAATGCAAAACAAACTATTTTTTACTTAATATTTATAGTATAATACTTCAACGTTCATTCCTTTGCCTCTGGCTCGACCATGGTTGTTCATCACACTCAGTGACAAAGCTAAAAATTTCTAAAAGGGTGATCACTCTGCCCCATCTATGGTTGTTCATCCCATGCAATAACGAAGACAAGAATTTCAAAAAGGGAAACCAAAAAATTTGTTACATCACCTCATTGCAAGGATCTGAAATCACTATGTTATAATAGCTTATTATTTTAAGGATGTTCAAAATATGTTATTTAATCATTTTTTGTATCATTTTAAAGTATTTTTTTTCCGACAAAGACGACTATGTAGCTACGTCACTGATCCCACGTGAGACGTCGTGCATACATGATCTCTTTACACCGTATGATTTGAGCCAAATTCAATAAGGACAATACTCCTCTATTCAATAATAGTTATCCATTATTGACTTGACATAGGAATTAAGAAGCAATAAATGAATGATTTTGAGCCAAATTCAATAAGGACAATACTCCTCTATTTAATAATAGTTATCCATTATTGACTTGACATAAAAATTAAGAAGCAGTAAATGATGCAGGTAATTTTGCCAAAACACTTTCATTAAATATAAGTCATTTAGACATTGAAAAATCAATAGTATTTAATAGCAATGTAAATTAGACATCAAATTAAATTGTTTATTTATTTTATAAAGTGACAAAATATTATTAGATATTCCAAAATAGTATAGAAGATATTTGTCCATTGACAAAAAGAGTATAAAAAAAACTCATATATCCCAATATCTATTTATTTTTAGTCCCAAAGGTTTTAAACCAATGTATTTGGTTGGATTTTGAGCGAGTTGAATAAAAAATATATTGCCTTAGAATTAGCTCATATTAGTATTGAAAATAAACAACTTTGGTAAAATACAACTACGACTTATTTGTAACTATATATATGTCCTCATATACTTACAAATAGGTCATAGTTGTTCTTCATTATATCTTTTCGACAAATTTGCCATTTTTATTCATCTTTAGAATCATATTTACCTTTGTATTCAAAAAATAATAATCATACTTATTATTTATAAAACGCCAATACTAATTTAACTAATGAACGATTAATTAGTCAATCATTTTTAATTAATTCAGAGTTACCATGTATCATATACAAAACAAAATAAATAAATGGGTTCACCCTAAATTAATTAACTAACTAATAGTCTTTCAATTAATTATTTATTTAACTATATTATGATAAATAATCTAGCAAATAACATTAATATTAAATGGCTGAATAAGACAATAATAATAGCTAGACCTACATACTTTGGAAATAATAATTAAATAAAAAAGAATCAACAATCAAACAAACAGAGAATAAATAATTAAGAGTAAATTACATCTATCATAAAGCCTCATTCATTGTTGAAACTTATAACACACTAAATAAGTACTATAGGTTACAGAAAGTCTTCTTAAGTTACATGACAAACTTGTATTCCATTCATTTAATACACAAATTACCAAAAAAGTCATATTCTCATCCGAATTTATAACATTTTTCCTTTCTTCTTAAATAGGCATTTGGATATGAATTCCAAGTTTTTTAACAACTTATACAATTTTCCTTTCTTTAAAATAGGCATTTAATGGCCAGAAAATTTTGGCCAGAATTTGGCCAGAAATGTAAAAAGACTAAAATAACCTTATTTTCAGTTTTACATTTATTTCCTCAATATTTTTCCCTCCAAACAAAATTAATTTTTGTCTATTTCCCAAACTCCTTGGACTACTAAATATTAACTATTTGGCTGCCAATGAAAATGAAAAATGTTTTTCTTTTTGTGTAGTTTATCTTTAAAAATAAGTATTGTTTAATTAATTAAAAAAATGTACACTTTAATTAAAAAAATATTTTTGTAATTTTATTTTTTTCATTATATTGCAAATTATGTTCTACATATACCCCTCCTCCAAACTCAATTATGATCCTAAGGTTTCAACTTTGAAAATTTATTTTTTCGCTTAAAATAAATCTCTTTATTGAAAAAAGACAATTAAATTTCTCATTAATAATAACTACAAATGACTATCTTATCTACTAAAGATTATACTTAATTATTTTGTAATAAAAAAATTGTAAAATATAGTAATTAAGCATAGATTAAAAAAATTAATTAAATTCTTCTTTAAATATAATCAACTAAATAGATAAGTCTATATAATGGACATATTTTGAGAGAAAAATTATATTGAAATTTCGATATTTTTAAAAATAATTGATGATAAGACATTCAAAACTATATCATAAATAACACATTATTTTTTTATATTATAATCATTCCGTACAAGAATTAACATATATAGAAAATGGTGAAATTATTTCACTAATTTTAACAATGAATAAATAATCCAGTTATTCGAATAGTATTAATTAAGTGGATATTTCAAAACAAATGAATAAAAGATCACTCAATACCTACTTATCAATTATAATACTTTAAAATAGATGTATTTTATGTATGTATTAATTACAATATGTCTAACATGTATAAGTAAATTATAACATAACTAGGATATATATGTTTTAAAAATTATTTTCATTTATCTAAAATTTTTATATTTCAATAACGACAATCAAATCTCAAAATACTTTCGAGTTGATAGACATCGACACATTATAAAATCCATAATTTAATTTTCTTAAAACATAGTAATCAAATATGTAATTTAAATTTTTTAAATATGTAGTTTAATTTTAAACATGTTGTTGTAAATATGTAGTTTAATTTTTTAAAACATAATAACCAAACATAAACTTTAAATATGTAATTTTTCAACATTAATGTGTAGTTATCTTGGATTGTTGTTAAATAGGATCGACACTTATAAACCGTATGATTTTTAGTATTTCTTTAATGTGTTGATGTTTATCAATTCTCAAGTATTTTGATTTTTGATTGTTATTATTGAATTATTTTACATTATATATATATAAAAGAAGTATTTAAAATTTAATTTAAATAATTATTTAAATAGGTAATTTAAATTTATTTATATAATAAATGCAATAAATTTACTTAATTTTAAAAAATATTAATCCGTTCAAAACAAATAATAATTTGAAAGAAAAAAATAATATTGTGACTACAACTATGTATACTTAATATTTTTGCAGATCATTTAATAGCAAACATTTTTAATAAAATAACAAATAATACTACTAAAGAAAAATATATATGTGATGAAACTTAAATCTAATTCATGTTAAATTTGTATTGTCATTGTCATCGGAGAACTATAAAGATGTTTTTCTTTCAAATTTTTTTTATAAAGTTTATTTTGAAATCATAAAAAACTCTCTATATCCTTTTTATGTTATTAAAATTTTTTAGTGAAGCACCATCAAAAATTTTATAAAATTTTTGAGTATATGTCTCTAGTAGTGAAATAAAAAATAAAAATTAATTTTAATGAGTCTTTTTTGTGTATGAAATGATTCATATGTTATCGAAAATATGAAGATAATCACATAATAGAGAAAACATGATGATAATTTTAGTTTTCTTCTTATTTCGCTCACATAATTTTGAGTATAATTGGATAAAATATATTTTTATCATTAATTTTTTTTCTAGAAAATCGGTGTATAACAATAACTCCTTTGAATAAATAAGAGTAACTCTTTACCCAACTCGGCTAATTTCATATTTTAATATTTTAATATTTTAATATTTTAATTTAGATATAAATTATCTTTTCGCGATTAAAAATTATAAATTAAAATAGATAATTTAACCTTAGTTCTGTTTTATACTTTTAAAATTTTTCTTATCATTAAGGAATAAGAAATGAAAAAAAATAAACTAAAAAGAATAAGTAAAAAGGGGAAAAATTGAATTATGTTTTTTTTTGGTGAATTTTTTGGTTCTTTTCCCATGTTTAATTAAGAAATGATCAATAATTAATCTCACTAATCATTTTTAATGTATTGAAAACATAATTAAATAATACATTTAATATTTAAGTTAAAGGACAAAAAATGTCTAAAAATAAACTAAATTATAATATGAACATATCATTTTATCGGCCAAATTCTGGCCAAAAGGACTTTTCCATAAATGATATTGGATATATATATCTTCTCTATATTCAATAATTTATTATTTTACCCTTTCACATTCAAGTCTCAAATAAATTCCCTTCTCGTTGGGTTTCAATTGCCAACATGAAAATTATCTCAATAAAACTTATGTTGATCAACTTTTTTCTTTGTACTGGCAAAATTACAAAAGGATCAGGGATATAAACGTACTTTCCTTTGAGCAATTTTCTCAAATAGTTCTCCGCCGTCAGCACTTTCAAAAAAGACAAGTGGAAAACGATTTATTTTTTACTGTTACAAAAGAAAATACTTTGTAACAATAAGGACATAAATATAAATCAAAAAGTGTCAAAGAAGCTTCTTCAAGATTAGTCATAGTCCCCCCTCCCCACTTGGCATCACGTAATTATCACCTCTTATCGATTTTGATCAGCTAATCTCTAGTATAAACTCGATGCCAATCTCTAACCAAATCTAATTAAGGTTAATCACACCAACAAAACTATCAATTACAAGTCCTTTGATTTCTTCCACCGCAATGTAGCAGCCACGATCTCTCTTCATCACTTTCACCGTTACTTTCCTGATCAGATGGTTCTACTTTAACATCCGTTGTTCCAGGTTGCTGCAGCCGTAAATCATGAGCATGCTCCGTCATTGCTTGTTCCCCTTCCCTAACACGCTTCATGCCTATCGCGAAACCGAATAATCTCGCCTCTGCTTCCTCCGGTTCCTCCTGGCTCTCCCGGTCCTCTACCGCCTTCACCTGTGATTCACCTACGGACCGTTCCGTCCTTAACAGATCCAGTGGCTTCAACGACGGCGAACTACTCTCCGCCGATTGATTACCGCTGCTCGAAGGATGTGCGTAAGTCGACATCATACCGTATATATTGCCGCAGAGCTTCTTCATTTGATTTAACTCTTTGTTGAGCTGTAAATTCTCCAATCTTAACCGTTCGTTTTCTCCTAAAAGCTCAGCTGTGCTACCTGCAGATGAGTTCGACGATAAAACTTGCTCTTCACAGGAATCAGAGGTGGATACAGTCACCGGTGGTTGAGCAGGCGGAGGTGGAGGTGGAGGTGGAGGCGGAGCAGCCACAATCGCCACCGCTGTTGCAGCTGCAGAAGGAGTAGCAATCGGCGTAGCAACCTTTCGACGCTGGATATCAATTAAATGACTTCTCTCACCTCTCCGGAAACTGTCGTTTGCGAATTCCCATCGATCAGGTACTACTTTCCGAAATCCCTGCATAACCGAAGAAAAGCTAAACTTAACCATCGACTACAAACAATGATTTTCTATCACTCTTAGGTCAAATCAAATGATTTCAGATAAGAAGAAACTTACATAGGTGTTGAGCTGCCTAACGAAGCTAGAAAAATTATTATGTTTAAAATATTTAGGAAGCAAATCTCTAGCAAACTCCGTTGGATTCCAAACGATAAAAGTAGATCCGTCTTCATTCCAAGAGATCACACCGTCAATGGATTGATCCTCGATGAGTTGGTAGGTCTTTGTTAAAAACGGTGTCGGCACAGACCTCGCCGTTTCACCGGCCGTCGTCTCTCCTTTGTTCCGGTCTATTGGCTGTGGAGTCATTTCTTCTTATTACCTGAAGAACTAATTAAGTTCGTATTGAATTCAACTCATCAAAAACCATTTTCTAGCTAATATAATACATACAGCAAAAATAATAGTAACAGCAAAACTACGTACTTGAGTGAAGATCGATGATGCTATTCTGGCAGATCTGGAGCCAAAACTACAGAGAGTTCCGAGAAAGACGACCGTCGGAATTTTCGGTGATTCTAGAAGTTTCCGGCGCCACATAGAGGTGAGTGGGTGTGGGTGGGTAGGAACAGAGAGAGATGGGAAGATAATTGGAAAATTCGGAAAAGAGTGAATAAAGGTAAGGAGAAAATAATATAAAAGAAAAAAGCGAGAGTAAAAAGAAACAAGCAAAAGCTACGTTAAGCACAGCTTCCCAAAGTAGAATTAAATTAAAAATAGAACAAAAGTCGTAGAAATACGTACTGCCTTTCGTGAAACTTCTTTTACGTGTCAGCTTATGAGAGGCTTTACGCACCCACAGATGAATAGGCGATGCGTTACTCAAAATTTATTTTAAACAAATAAACAATATGGTTTTTCTAACAATTTGGTCCCATGGAATTGGTTTGGTAACGGAACTACTCGCACCGTTAGTTTCATTTTACTTTTAGTTTCATTTTACTTTGATCCTGATATCAAAATTTATTATAGAAAATATAAATGTTATCTTCTTCTTTTTTTATATTATTTTTAGTATTAAATAATTATTTTATTTAATCTTTTGGGATGGCCCTGTGGTATGGGATTGAGACTTTCATGTTAGAGGTCTCAAGTTCAAAACCTACTTGCCACGAAAGGAAGAGATTTGCCTTCTGGGTTGAGCTTGTTCACCAGACTTGCCTAGTGCAGGTTACCTCACCTATATGATTTGCTAGTTATTGCAAAGGAGTGCAGGGTTTTATCCAGTAGCGGCTGCGGGTTTCCCTTTTCATTTTAAAAAAAATAATTACTCTATTTGTCTCTATTTATGTAACTATTTCTGATTTCGAGATTCTTCATATATCTTTTAAATATTTTGAATTATTAATTATTGTATTTATACTCTCTTCTTTTTACAAAGAATGATCTGATTTGACTTGGCACAGAGCTTAAGAATATAAAAAAGACTTTTGAATCTTGTGCTCTTAAAGTTAGGTCAAATGTATATAAAATTGTCCTTTGATCTTGTGGCTTTAAACATGTCGCATGAAAAAATGAAATTAAAATGTTATCAAAAAAAAGAAAGTGTTCATTCTTTTTGAAACAGACTAAAAAGAAAATGAGGTCATTCTTTTTTAAACGGAAGGAGTAGTATTTTTATTTAATTTACTGATATAAATATTTTATTTTATAAAATTTGAAGATTCCAATAGTAAATTCTCGATTAAATTTAAAGTATTTGACTCTCGAAAAAGGGAATATGTCACAGAAATTGGGACATGGAAGTATATAAATAGTCAAATTTAGAATTTTAAGATATTATTAATATATTGATTGAATTAAAAAACATTACAAATTGAAATTTTATTAATATAATAATGACTAATTAGCAACTCATGTATCATGTATGCACATAATCGAAGACTTGAGTGGATCTTGGACTCTTTAGAGACGTAGTTCACTTTATGTATAAAAATAATTAAGTCAAATCTTATAGTAAAAGAGTGCAAAATATAGGAGGATAAGACTAATTTGAGGTGGGAAAATATTTTTGAATGATCATATATGATTAGAAAAATCATACTGTCATACAATGAATAATCACATAACTCAAATCTTAATGAATTAGTCAAACATATATAATGATTCATCGATCTATTCATCATCAACCTCATCATCTCATCTAGAACAAACAAGAGTAAATTGGTCACTCGATATTATTATTATTTCCTGAAAGAGTGATCTTTGGATACATCACCTTATTATCAGTTGGATTAAAAATGATTGATATGAATTAATTGACACATCTATATATAGAGAACATAAGTAGTTAAAACAAAATAAATTTGCTCGAAAAGATTGTGTTCTTTTTACGAAATAAAGACAACTTTTAGTCCCAAAGTTGAATCACATCGAACTTTTATTTCAATGGAAATAAACATTAATATATCTAGTTATTTAATTTTATATAAAATTGAATAGTATTTGTTGATTTATGCCTATCCAATATTAAAAGATTTAACTATCGCGGTTTATGTATTACACCGATAGAAGAGGTTTGATGGGTTTGACATGATCCATATAAAAAAAATTGGAGGGGATATTATCTTTGGCATGAAGTAAAATATACCATTGCCAACCGACTTGTTTATTTGTTGAAGAAAATAAGTTTGAATGGTGGAAGGTGTGTTCGCCAGCTACATGTGCGTCCTATGCTATATTTGGTAACGCAAAATAGTACGAAATACTGGGAATTCGGACTATTTTGGCCCGGTCTAATCAACTTGCAACTCCATTACTCATATGTCCTTTAATTATTTGTTTCTATATTTTAGTTGTTTTAAATTATTTATTTATTTTAATAAATTAAAAAATGATAAAATAGTTTATCGATTATACCTTTAAATTTTGAATTTTTAATTTTATAATTGATAAGGATAAAATAGTAAATTTATTATATTAATAATTATTTTTTTAATAAGTGTGTCAATTTAAAAATAAATAAATAATTAAGGACGGGAATATATCCTAAAGATTTTATCGGACGCTCTATTTTCATCGCATCAATTTAAGTGATATTCGCCTTACTTATTTGCACTCTTTGTTTCTTGTGCTTCTACATCTGTATTTGTATCTGTATTACATAAATACTATATGATTAAAACATTTTAGCTCATTTTAACGTGTATTTTAATCATGTATGATTAAAATTATGATATTTTAAAAAAAAATTAAAAAGATACTGAATGAGTTTGTTAGATTTGAAGCACATTTAAAAGCTTCTAGGTCTTTTCTAAATACTTTTTAGAAAATACATTTGTAGCGCTTTTTTAAAAAAATAATCAAATATTTTAATTAATCAATACAAACAGTTTTTCACCAAAAGTTTATTTTGAAATTTTGTTTATACAAGTTAAAAGTACTTTTGAATGTTTAGTAAAATATTAAATTGTTGTTTAAAGATATTTTTAAAATTGATTAACCAAGCATAAATTGTCTTCTTAACCTAAATACTTTTTTTTAATAAGAAAATGCTCATAGAATCAACCACTTTTCAGGACTCATATAATTAAATTTAGTCACGGTTAAAATATTGTAAGTGAATGATTCAGAATTCCACCCATATTATTTAGAACTCTAAGCAGATGTTTGATATTTTGATAAGCGACTTAGAATTATAAGTTCAAAATCACGTCTCCAAAGAAACGAGTTAGGATTTCAAATTGGTGATTATTATTTTTTTCAAGGGTAAAACTTGATACATAATTATTTTATAAAAAAAGGCTCATCATTTTTTGAATTCGAAAAAATAGACTCATGTTGCATGTGAAAAAATTGTTTGTATTATTTGTATTATGTAAAATGATTACATTAAAGAACGATTAGTTATTGCTAATGTCGATTGATGAATCTTTATTAAGTATACGTATCTCGAAGTCTATTTATCAATGCAATACCTTAGGATATTTCGAGATATGAACCATAATTTACTTATTTGGTAAGATTATACAAAAATTGTTGTTAAAGGGAGCAAACTTTTATTAGTTAATGACATCCTCAACACACCTCTCACGTGTGGGCTTGATTTTTTTCTTTTCATGAGCCAAACACGTAAAAATTCTTTTTTAATTTGGATCATGACCCTCTTCATGCTCTGATCATAGCCATCCCATCTACATGTTTGGATTAGCGTAAGTTTAAACTTTTAAAGAGAACAAACACACTTTATTAGTTAATGATATTTTCAATCGTCTAAACAAAACTTTTAACTTCAAATCAATTTGATTTCAAGTCATATTCATAGATTACT
The DNA here is from genome assembly GCA_016801875.1 of Solanum sitiens. Classification (NCBI taxonomy): domain Eukaryota; kingdom Viridiplantae; phylum Streptophyta; class Magnoliopsida; order Solanales; family Solanaceae; genus Solanum; species Solanum sitiens. Next base: position 1,590,429 of record JABWTJ010000060.1, read on the forward strand.
TTTCGAATATAGTTGACCAGTAGCCGGTAATCACTTTTCTTGTTGTACTGGACTTAGAGAATGTTTGAATTGGTTTAAAAGTAAGTCAAATCTACTTTTGACTCAATTTTTTATTTCTGGAAGTGTTTGACAAATTTTAAAAAATAACTTTAAATAAGTCAAAAATGACTTAGAATAAATCTTAAATGATTAAAAATAAGTCAAAAATAAAAAATAGATCTCCCTTGGTTTTTTATTTTTAACTTAAAAGTCATATCAATTTAACTTTTTGTTCTCAACTTTAAAGCTATTTTTTCAAGTCATTCCAAAAGGCCTATAATAATATACTTAACTAGGAAGAAACTTTTCTTATGCTCTTTTAGGCTCTCCCATTGTGAAGGGAGAGTTCTCATATCATCTTGAAGACAATAGGATGATGACACATTGACACTGAGCGGAACTATCTTCGCCCGAGGGGTGTCAAGCAATAGCTCTTTGTCAAGAAATTATATCGTATATATGTTAAATTTTATTTTAATAAATATATATACTTGTTACACCAATCATTCTTTTTTCTCTTTTTATACAACTAAAAATATATGCACATTACTAGCTTTTTCATATATTTACTTCTTTATATTTTGACGGGCTTCTTATAAAAATTCTCTCCACCACTAAATCGTTGACACATACAAACATAGAAAGGAATACCACCAAGAAAGAAGAAAACGTTTTGTAGCCACACATTGACCCTGGGACCTCTTGAGTTTAATGTTGTAATTCACAGCCATCCATCTACAGGTCTGGATTACACAATATATCCAAGTTTCTCTATAAGCTTATCCAATTTGGATTTGCAATTTAGATGAAGAATGAAAAAAAAAAAAGGAAAACTTTCATCTATCCAAGGAAGTTGACCGTCTCTTTGTAGGGAAAACGCCTTACAGAAACGTTTCATCTGTCCATATACAAGTTCCAACACTAGCAACATATTTACTTCTACAAGTGAAATCTGAGGAGAGTAGATTGTATGCAGATTTTATCCATGCCTTAGAAGGTAGAGAGGTGGTTTTTCATAGACTCTCGTCTCGAGGGACAGCATACAAAGCAGATTAAAAAAGAAATAACTGAAGTGAATGGATTATGGCAAAATTGTAGAAAGCATGAAAAAGTATTCTGAAAAAAGGAAAAAGACGATACATAGTAATAGAAATCAACGGCGTCTCAGGCAAAAATTAATTATGTCAAGACAATTCTTGATCTAATAGCAACTAGAGCAGGATGGTATCAAGCTGAACCTGAAGCTGTCCTGCTACATTAACCACCGATGTAGGACTTTTGTCATTCTTTAACAATAAAGTATGACTATTTATTGTTTGTCTCCTACAATGTTGCACAGAACATACTTGAATTACCAAAAGCCAACATATAATCATACTCAAACCCCTCATTCATGCAAACAAACGCTAACTCTAATGGATAACAAAAGTACCTTTTGAAGTTCAAAATTGTGTAGGGTTCTCTTATTCTCCACCAGTGAAGGTAGGGTCACACATTATCTGGATGATATCATAAGATATACATAGAACGGGACGGGCGGGCCACAACTAAGAAATGTGTATTCTATAGCTCCCCCCACCCCCACCCACCCAAAAAAAAAAACAAAAAAAACAAAAACGTTCATCCCTACCTTGATATGGATCTCATGGCTCCTCAATATTTATGTTCATATGTGTCCAACTGACTCTAAATTCATAGCCATCCATCTTTAGCCCTGGATTGCCGAATGTAGCCAGATTTCAAACAGCTTATCCATTGAGAGTTTACAGTAAGATAAAGACAGATAAGAATGAATTTTCCACGTTAACACAAAAGGTGGGACGGCATCATTCTCATTGTTTCTTTGCAGGCAAGTGCTTCCAAAGAAGCATTTATCTCCCTCTCCTCCTCTACTTTTCTCTGAGTTCATTTCAGAATAGAACATGGAGCCTCAATAATTTCATGTAATGCTTTGTTCCTCTTTTACCACACCTAAGATCCTAAAGAATTAAAATAACTCCTAATTACCAAGGCAAGTAAAGCTACGAGAATAAGGTGAGTAAGCAGAACTCTTGTAAAAAAAAATGGTGAGTAAGCTGAAGTTGATGATTTCCTAATACATTGTCTTTAGCTCAAATGATGAACCTTGTTAACTTCATTTGTGGTAGATTAAGTTGGTCTTCTAAAAATAAAACTGATAACAGGACTCAGACTTGCCATCTCCTTATCCTTGCTCTTTCAGAGCCAGTAATAGCTACTGTTAAGCAATATCTGTTTTTTGATCTGTAAGAAACACTAAGGTAGTATTTATCTTTGTCTCTTATAATGTTGCACACAACATACTAGAATAACCCAACATAAAACCATACCCAAACTGACCTTTGCACAAACTTCTTGAAACAATTTCTACTTCTAACAGATAGCAATAGTACCTTAGATTAGACCTTTTCAGAGCTACAATCATCAGCGAAAGAGATCCAACTGTCTAATATCAAGATTATAAAATAGTGTTAACTTTGCAGCTATAACAAAACAAATCAAAATAAAGTAATGAACCATTTAATTTTTCCTAATTTAGAACTTGGTACCACTTGTGCATCTATTAAAATTGAATTAGATTCTTAAGTGTTAGCTTTCCATTTACAGGAGTCAAATGCGTGTAGTCATAAGATTACTTCAGTGATGGCAGTAACTTCATCTGAACTTTAACAAAACAAAACGCAAGTGTTCAATATGCAATAATTTAGTTCCACCTCAACATACCGTAAGTCACTTATCCACAAGGCAAAGCCAGATTCAATTAATTATTTTGCTGCTCCAGTTAAAAACTATTGTGAATTCACAAAGCAACATTGACTGGAAAGGTATAATTTACTGCCAAATACCCACCCCACGGTGCCACGCTAACTGTTCTGCATATTTGCATGAGATGACCAATGGAAAATATACACAGAGAAGAAGCTTGCTTTTACTATTCTACAATATACAAATGATCATGCTCTGCAAAATATAAATTATCGAAAACGTCTTTGATTATGCAGGGCATTCTTATTGGTTAACTCAGAACTAAAAATACACGCACATAAAGCATGTAAATGTTAAGGCAAGGTCACAAGTTCTGAGTGAAATATCATGCCACAGTTCAAACTGTTACCACAAAGGATCTTAAATTTGATCATTTGTTTCATCCTTAGCTTGTGATTTCTCGAGCCTTGATTTTTTATTTTTATAATAAGCTAATAAAGAATGCATAAATAATAGAGAGTTCTAGAGCCTTGAGCTAGGAGCATGGCATACAATCTATAAATTTGATATAAAATACTAACTAAGCTGTCTAGCATAAAAATTGCATAATGTGCTCTTTCCATACATCATAAGGCAAAAAATGAGAGGAGAAAACAAAATAGTATTTTATAAAAAAATCCAGAATTTTATCACAAAATATTCTATAAAAATTTCAGAAGTGTCACAAAATTGAAACTCTTAGTGGAAGGAATATTTTGAGGAAAAAAAAAAAAAGGAACAGTTGAAGGGTTGTATAGTTACATTGTGACACACTTGTGGAAAAGCTCTTAAAATGAGAGACCTCGGCTTCCTGATGTGAGTCGAGTAAACAATAGATCAAGATACACACAAGATTCCCTGTCTAAATAGAGCAAGAGTGACTGAAGTATATATTGTCCAAACAAAAAGAACCCACCAGGCCATAAACAAAGACACCTCTTTGTCTAGCAGAGAACAAGGCAATACGCTACATACCCCTTCGTAATTTGTAAGCAAATCGTCACCAAGTTGAGACAAGCCAAGGAAGATAAGTACCATTGATGCAGGCAAAAAGAACTGCAGAACCACAAGGCATACAAAGTGATTGTGCAGGAACACCTTGGCCCTACTATAAGCCAAGTCAGGAACTTTGCTAGCATGCAGTCTCTGGTACCAACACAATACTGCTTCATTCAAGTACATCTGCACGTTTGATCGTAACGATACAATCTGCAATAAGCCCGAAACCAACAAACACCATAGCCTAAAGCTATCGAATTCCGACTTCTGCATACCCACATTTCCAACCAACTTTGTAACATTTTCATTTCTTGAATTTTGATGAGACCCCTTTATTTGATCAATAAGTAATATGTCAGTAAACGGTTTCACCCAAAGCATTGATGTCAAAACCATGACCAAATAGTTAGCATGAAGAAGCAATCGCGCAAACCATCCACACGAAACAATAGGCAAATTACAACGAAGCTGATCAGTTCCAAGCCAAAAGGCATGAGCAATTCTCACTGCTGGCATATACAAAAAACATGAAACACAGCCCATGAAAATTGCAAAAAACAACTTCTCAAACCCATGTAATACTTCAAAATGAACATCAAAAACCCATTTAGGAACTGCCCCATGTACAATACCAAGCGATACAATAAACCCAAGAAAACCCAAAACAATACTCAAATGCTTCTCCGACAGCTTAGATGCAGATCTTTCAAACGAAACCCTAAGAATCAAAACGAAAATCCTACCAACACCCAAAAACCCGAACAGAATGGGAACAAAAGAACCGCTCTTCCACAGCCCAGACTCTTCAGATTTCGGCAAGAATCGATGAAGCAACAAACAAGAAAGAGAAACAAGAATAGAATTAAAAACACTACGAAAATCGTCGAAATAAATCCTTGTGTGAAGATGACCATCACTAAGCTTTAACCTAAAGATCTGAGCTTTATTTTCATCAAACTCAAATCTTTCCTTAGATTTCTTTCTGGGTTTGAGGTCAGAATCATTAGTACCTGGCCTTCGAATGGCTGCCCGAACCCCATTAGAAGATGCATTGTTTGGAGCAACATCATCAGGGTGAACATAAGTGAAAAGGCCAGAGAGCAAAAGTGAAGGGATCTTGATGAAGTGAAGAATGAGAGTGAGGGAGAGAGCAAGAGCAGCTTGGAGAAAGAGATTGCCAGATAGAATTAGGAGTAAAGAAGATGAATTGGGCATTTTTGAGAGTTGCCAAAAGGATCTTGAAATGGAAGGTGATGGAGATCTCAAAGGAACACAGATATTCAGTTCGGGTCAACAAGGAAACTCATTTGGATCTTCCTGCCCTAATTACCAAATATTGTGATAATTACCAAACATTGAGATTGATAAAAAAAAATTATTAATATTTATAATGTATTTTTTTGTCATTTTGATTAAGAAAAAAAAATTATCATTTATAATATCGAATTAATATAATTTAATTTTATTTTTAAAATTAATTAAATTGACTTATAAGGAAGGGCCAAGTATATGGTGGTATGATTAGTTATTGAATATTAACAATTTTGTATAACTAGTGTTGTATCATTGATACAATTTTCTTAGATTTGTGTTACATTATTGATAATTTTCTAAAATTTGTGTTGTATAGTGATACAATAATTGATTTATGTTTACTCAATCTAATGGTATATGTTTGATCAATTTAGTTGGATATAGTATTAACATGTTATACACTTTTTTTATTCTATATTAATTGAACTTGTGAGAAAATACACACTTTAAAAAAAATAATTAAGTATATAATTTAAATTTTAGGATTCATTTGGCCCCAAGGTTTATTTGAGAACTACTTGAGAAAAATTTTGCGTTTGGCCACAGACATAACATAGTAACTTTTTTTTCTCATGTTCTAAAAAAAACAAAGTAGTTTTTGGGAACTTAAGAAATATTTTGAAACTTTAAATAATTCAAAAGTTATCCCAAAATTTTATATTTTATAAGAAAATACTCATCATTTATTATTTCCTATTACTCCCTCCGTTCACTTATATTCCTCATGTTGCACTGTTCAAAAAGGCAATTTGACTAATTTTGAAAGTTAAATTAGATACATTAATTCGATATTTTAAATAAAAAATTTAGATATTCAAAAACTATATGAAAAGTATTATAAATTGCAACTTTTTGCATATCAATATGATGAAAAAATACATCTTAAAATATTGAGAAAATGCACAAGTACCCCCTCAACCTATGCCCGAAATCCCAGAGACACACTTATACTATACTAAGGTCCTATTACCCCTCTGAACTTATTTTATAAGTAATTTTCTATCCTTTTTCAGCCTACATGGCACTATCTTGAAAAAAAAAAGTCAAACCAACGTTGGGCCCACAAAATAGTGCCACATAGGCCGAACAGGGGTAGAAAATTATTAATAAAATAAGTTCAGGGGGTAATAGGACATTAGTATAGTATAAGTGTGTCTCTGAGATTTCGGGCATAGGTTGAGGGGGTACTTGTGCGTTATCCCTAAAATATTAGTCAAAGTTCTTATAGTTTGACTCTAAAATAAAAATCATGACAAACAATAATTGACAGATGAAGTAATGTATATCCAGGGGTGTTCTTTGGATAAAAACCAATCCAAATCAAAAAATCAAACCAAACCGATAAAATAAAATTGATAATAGTTGGGTTGGGTTTGATTTGGTTTTAGATTTTTGAAAATCGATAGTATTGGTTTGGTTATAATTTTATTCGAAAAAATCGAAGAAATAGCCAAACCGAACCGAACCGAACCGATGAATTATATACATATATTTCATTAAAAGTTCTTTATAATTTACTTATTGAAAGCAAAAATTCTCAAGATAAAACATTTATCTTATGTATTTCATGTATATGAATGTTCATGACAATTCTTTGTGGGACTGAAAATGTTATTGTCTCTTCACTACAACAAAAACAACTTTTAGCGACAATAAATAGACACATTAATAGAGAGTGTTTAAAGTCTTTACCGGCATTAGTAAAGTTTCATTAGATTTAATGTCGCTAAAGCCTTTAGCGACATATACAACGAGTGCTAATTGCCACTAAGAATACATATTTAGCTGCAATTGTTAATTAATTGCCGCTAAATCTCATTTTTAATGCAGTGCATCCTTCTAGGCCAATATAGTGAATTTTAGAGCTTTACTAATAGTAAATTTAATGATCGAAAGTTCAGTAATTTAAGTCATTCTAACTATTTTTCATTTTAAATTGATTGTCGTCACTTTTTTCACATTTTGAATGAATTGCTTCTTTTATTTTTGTGTATGATTAATAACTGAAAAATCGAACCAAACCAAATTGAAAGTGATAACCACCAAACCGATAAATGTATATTATATTTGGTTTGATTTTGATAATTTCAAATCAAAATCGATTAAGTTGATTTGATTTTGATTTTGACCAATAACCGATCCAAACCGACCCGCGAACACCCCAGTATATTTATAGGATTAATTTGTAACTATTACATTGAAAAAATTTAAGTTCTAATTAATTTGATTGATAAAATTGAGAAAAAAGAATAATTTTTTTATTAGATTGTAATTATAACCAAATCAAACTAAAATTTATCTACCATATCTATCTATATCTTTTGCATGAAAATAAAAACAATGATGAAATATTCAATGAACATAAACGTGATGATATAGTTACCGATAAAGATGACGAATAATCGATTCAGAGTAACAATATTATTTCGTTTTCTCAGTCATCTGATCTAGAAAGGAAGGCTTATCGGGAAGAGATCGTTAGTAGAATGTGGGAATATTATATAAAGGAATAGTTTGTTACTATCTCCTCCGAAAGTTGTTATAATTATAACTAAATCAATGACAAATTTGAATATGCGGTAATGTATTTATCTTGCCCTGTATTGTTATTTTGTTATTCTTGATTGTTATCAACTATGTTATAAGGTTATTTTTGACGGAACATATTCATTATAAATAGATAATACAAATTTATGGATATTTTTAATAGTTTTTAGAACGTATGGATATAAATCATATTTTTTGAAATAATCAAATATTTTTTAGGAAACTTAGGGCCAAACACAGAGTATTAATTTGGGAAAAACTTGGCCCAAATATTATTTAGCAAAAATATTAATAGAAACTTTGGACCAAATATTATTTAGCAAAAATATTAATAGAAACTTTGGACCAAATATTAACTTACTTTTCACTACAGCCCATTATGAAATTATAAATATATTTATAAAGAGTAATGCTAAATGGACAGAAAAATTTGATTATAATTTGGTCAGGAATATAAAAAAATTAAAATATCCTTGTTTTAAGTTTTACATGTATATCCTCAATACTTTTCCCTCCAAACAAAATTAATTTTTTTCTAATTTCCAAACTCCTTGAACTACTAAACATTAACTATTTGGCTGCCAAGGAAAATGATTTTTTTTTTTTGTGTGTGTGTAGTTCATCCAATTTATCTTTAAAAATAAGTATTGTTTAGTTAATAAAAAAATGTATGCTTTAATTAAAAAAATATTTTTATAGTTTTGTTTTTATACATTAATATTTTTTTCATTATATAGCAAATTATGTTCTACATATACCCCTCGCATAAACTCAATTATGATCCTAAGGTGCCAATGTATACCTTTAAAAATTTATTTTTTTGCTTAAAATAAACCTCTTTATTGAAAAGAGACAATTAAATTTCTCATTAATAATAACTACAAATGACTATCTTATCTACTAAAGATTATACTTAATTATTTTGTAATAAAAAATTTGTAAAATATAGTAATTAAGCGTATATTAAAAGAAATTAATTAAATTCTTCTTTAAATATAATCAACTAAATATATAAGTCTATATAATGGATATTTTTTGAGAGAAAAATTATATTGAAATTTCGATATTTTTAAAAATAATTGATGATAAGACATTTAAAACTATGTCATGAATAACACATTATTTCTTTTATATTATAATCATTCCGCACAAGAATTAACATATATAGAAAATGGTGAAATTATTTCAGTAATTTTAACAATGAATAAATAATCCAATTATTCCAATAGTACTAATTAAGTGGATATTTCAAAACAAATGAATAAAAGATCACTCAATACCTACTTATCAATTATAATACTTTAAAATAGATGTATTTATGTATATATTAATTTACAATATGTTTAACGTGTATAAGTTAAGTATAACATAGCTAGGATATATATATATGTTTTAAAAATTATTTTCATTTAATTTAGAATTTTAATATTTCAATAACGATAATCAAATCTCAAAATACTTTCGAGTAGATAGACATCGACACATTATAAAAATACATAATTTAATTTTCTTAAAACATAGTAATCAAATATGTAATTAAAATTTTTTAAATATGTAGTTTAATTTTTAAACATGTTGTTGTAAATATGTAGTTTAATTTTTTTAAACATAATAACCAAACATAAACTTTAAATATGTAATTTTTCAACATTAATGTGTAGTTATCTTGGGTTGTTGTTAAATAGGATCGACACTTATAAACCGTATGATTTTTAGTATTTCTTTAATGTGTTGATGTTTATCAATTCTAAAGTATTTTGATTTTTGATTGTTATTATTGAATTATTTTACATTATATATATAAAAAAAGTATTTAAAATTTAATTTAAATAATTATTTAAATAGGTAATTTAAATTTATTTGTATAATAAATGCAATAAATTTACTTAATTTTAAAAAATATTAATCCGTTCAAAACAAATATTAATTTGAAAGAAAAAAATAATATTGTGACTACAACTATGTATACTTAATATTTAACATATCATTTAATAGCAAACATTTTTTAATAAAATAACAAATAATAATAATAAAGAGAAATATATACGTGATGAAACTTAAATCTAGTTCATGTTAAATTTGTGTTGTCATTGTCATCGAAGAACTATAAAGATGTTTTTCTTTCAATTTTTTTATAAAAGTTTATTTTGAAATCATAAAAAACTCTCTATATCCTTTTTATGTTATTAAAAAATTTCAATGAAGCACCATCAATGTTTTTATAAAAAAAATTGTATGTGTCTCTAGTACTGAAATAATAAATAAAAATTAATTTTAATGAGTCTTTTTTGCGTATGATATGATTCATATGTTATCAAAAATATGAAGATAATCACATAATATAGGAAACATGATGGTAATTTTAGTTTTCTTCATATTTCGCTCACATAATTTTGAGTATAATTGGATAAAATATATTTTTATCATTAATTTTTATCTAGAAAATCGATGTGTAACAATAACTCCTTTGAATAAATAAGAGTAATCTTTAGCTAAATCGGCAAATTTCATATTTTTATTTTTTTATATAAATTTTAATATTTAAATTTAGATATAAATTATCTTTTCGCAATTAAAAATTAAAAATTAAAATAGATAATTTACACCTTACTTCTCTTTTATACTTTTTTAAATTTTTAAATTTTTTCTTCTCAGTAAGAAATAAGAAATGAAAAAAAATAAACAAAAAAGAATAAGTAAAAGGAGGAAAATTGAAATTGAAAAAGAGATACATTTTTTATTTTTTTACTACTACTACATATATATTATAATTTTATTTTAGATCTTGAAGATGTAACACCCCGTATTCTACGTGTACTACTTCTATTTTAATAATGCTTATAAACTGCCTTGTGGTATAGTTATGGATTTGGTTTTCTATGCAATTAGTGGTAATATTTAAAGTGAACTGTCCAGAGATTTTGATGCGATCCTATTAAGTTGATGTTGATGGAAATATTTACACTTGAGATGACAAGGTGGTATTTGAGTCTAAAGTATAAAGTGGCATAGTATATATAAGTTCTAAGTTATGTTAAAGTTATTAAGGTCTAGAAATTTAACAAAATATTGAGGTGCTTGCTTGACTTCACTAAGCTAGTAAGTGACAAGTAGGTGCATCACCTACTTTGACTTATTGACCAGCCCAAAGGACCAAGTATGTGCATCACCTACTAAGACTCTTTGACTGTGTTATTGGGCCAAGTACACTACACCTATTTGCATTAATTTAGCCCAAGTTGAATGGAAGAGTAAGGGGGAAATGGACAACCAAGGCCCAATCTTCTCAAGCCCACAAGAAATAATTTTAATGGAAAACTAGATGCATCACCTACTTAAAGGTGTGGCCCAAATTAAAGACACATGTTGGCTGCAAATGAAGAATGAGAAAGGTGGCAAAAGGGCAATGTTATTAAGTCCAAAAAAAGTCCTAATGAAAAGTCCAAGTGAGTGGGTCACCTACTTGGCATATTATGGCCCAAAATGAGTGATAAAGTCGTCCAAAGCAGGTCCCTTTAAAAGAGATTGATATCAACTTTTCCCAACCATTTTTTACTTTGACAAAATATCTGATTACTAGAGCTTTCTCTCTTCTCTCTCTTAGATTCATACAACAGCCATTAAATACCATTAGGGTTCTTAAATAATAGGTATTTCAAGCTATTGGAAGGTATAATTTAAGACAAGTTAAGGAGGACAACCTTTACCTTGAAGAATCCAAGTCTTATCAAGTGGTAGTCATGTCCAGCAAGGTAAGCTACTGCAATTTTCTCCCTCTTGTGCTTGAGTTAATTAAGACACTTGGTATGTATTAGTGAGTTGGAAATTGTTACTCTTACATGGTGAATATTGGGGAGGATATTCTGGTGATTAGTGCATGTTGGGACAGCTATGGAGGGGAGTCCTCTTTAAATTAAGCTATGAGCTTGTTTGAGCACTTTAAAAGTAAAGTTAGCTCTTCAAGTGTTGGTGATCAGAAACCACGATTCATATTGCTTCTATTACATTATTATGTTCAAAGATTGTTTTATGTATGTTATGATAAGGGATGTGACTGGATGTGCGGGGAAGTTATGGATAATATAAAGGACTTAAATATTGTAGGGAATTCTGGGGAGGACCTGATGCGAAGGTTGTACAGTATATATACGTGATTAAAGGGATAGGGAAGAAAAGAAAACACTCACTAGATAGATTGCAGCTTACTGCTTCGTTACTATTTGGGTGTGATCAAGTGGCTCAAATTGATTAATTAGCTGCTAATACTAGTCTTATGACTTATTTTATTGTAGTTAGTGATCAGAAGATAAGGAGCTTAAGTCATACGATTTGAATTGTATAGCAAGGTATGTAAGGCTATTTGATTTCCTATTCTTTGGCATGAATCCAAAACTTGCATTACAAAAAGTAAGCTTTCTAAGTGCCCTTGTTAGTGACTGATCCATAGTTGCAGCTCCTACTCCCTATAGCATTGAAGTGGGTACTCTAATATGAGTTTGTTACTAAATGTGTGTGTGTTTACTCTACCAAGTATTAGCATGCAAGGTTTAAACTTGTTTCATTGTCAAAGTACCCCTAGCACGTATGTCCCTCATATAAGTCAAAGTAATCCTAGATTACACATGGTACATATGTTTATAGGATGTATATACGATCTGCCCATATCTTGCCAATTTGCTTCAATTGTTTATAGATATGTCATCTTGTCACATGTTCATATATTCCCTTTCTTTGTTATTAATCTCATTGTGTTAGACTGTAATGTTACCTTACATAATCACTACTTTCTCAATTGTATGTTTATGTGTACTTACTTGGAATATGTATCCGTTCTTAAGTTTAATCTGCTCACATTCCCCTCTTGGTTCCACATGTATGAACACCTTGTATTTGTATCATATAGAGTTCAAATCTCTTGGCTGAATGTTAAATTGTCTTCACTGGATGTGCTTCAATTTGATATGTCAAAATGCTTACCGAGTCGTATAAGCTCCTAAGTACTACGTTCAATTCACATATCCTTTCCATGTCATTGTTATTATCGTAAGTCCATATTCATATGTCTTCTTCTACTGGTCCGTATTTCCAAATCAAAACAAGGATTATGACCACCAAAACAACAATCACAAACAAGTTATGAACATCAAAAAGAACAATCTCAAAAGAGTTATGATTATCTAAAGAACAATCTCACAAGAGTTATGAACTGATAAACAACAACCTCAAAGATGAAAGAATCTAAACGTAATCTGTATGATTATGGGTGGCAGCTCAGGGGCAAAAGCCTAGCATGGGCCGATCCCAATTGGTATGGAAGGGTGGCAGCTCAGGGGCGAAAGCCTAGCATGGGCCGATCCCAATTTGTGGAATTATGAGGACAGCATCCCATGGGTTAAAATGCCTAGCATGGGTCATCCTCTTCTACCACTGATCAGCTGGTCATTTGTATCATATGTTGTATAAAGATTATAAAGTACAGAAAAGTAGAGAAAAGAATGTAACATGCACGATTCCACAAGCATAAAGCAAAGGTGGTCTCTAATCCTTATCTATTGGTATTTGGTTTCACTTGAGCTCTCATATTAAATATGGTTGTATTATGCCTTACATATTCAGTACATTCTTTTGTACTGACATCCCTTATTGGTAACGCTGTATTTCATGCTGCAGGTGCAAGTACTCAACTAGTAGATCTTCCCAATAGAAGCACATTATACTCAGCGGATGTTGGTGAGCTCCAGGTTGATTCGGAGTTTTGCCGAGTCTTTACTATGTGTATTTTCATAGTGGTACCATCATGGATTCCAGTAGAGGCTTTGTAGACATTGTAAAGCTATCATCTGTATTCATAGTTTCACTTGTCACATATAGAGGTTTAGCTAGTCAAAATGTGTTGTATTTTAAGCTTCTCATCAGTAATCTGCATAGTAGTTTACTTTCTCATCATAGATTACTTGTAAAGCATGTGTTCATAAGGTACTTGTCTGCCTTAACTAGGGTTTGGTTATGACAGAAAATTTCAAATGAAAAGAGTGTGTGAGAATTATGTTTTTTTGTTGAATTTTTTGGTTCGTTTTCTATATTTAACTATAAAATCATTAATAATTAATCTCATTAATTATTTTTAATGTCTTGAAAACATAATTGAATAATATATTTAATATTTAAGTTAAAGGGCAAAAATATTTAAAAGTAAACTAGATTATAGTGTGAACATATTATTTTACCATTCTGGCCAAATTATGACCAAACTTTTCTGGCCAAAAGGATTTTTCCATTTACAAATAGTTTAATTTACCTCCTAGGATATATCAAACCTCATTAAAGGGAAAGACAAATATGAAAAAAAAAACAATTGTTTGAACAATATTAAAAACCGCAAAAATTTAGTTAATATGAAATACACGGATAATATTTTCTTCATTTTATTAGATACACTAGTTTAATGCATCATCTAAGTGTATGCTTATATTTTACCATATACACTTATATTATTATTTAAATTAAAATCTACCCGTAATAGTTTAAAATTACCATTAAAAACAATAATTAGAGGAATTAAGTTTTTTAAGTTAGATAACTTTTCCTTGGTCTTTTGGATCATGTTAACACTTAACAGTAATGAGAGAGATACTCAATTTTTTCTTGTTGATATTTAGCTAGTTTATAAACCTACAATAATAATAATAATAATAATAATAATAATAATAATAGCTCCGAAAAGATAATTATTGACACTAAATAGATTGCAAATACAATATCCTTGTTACTCCTGAACGATAGAATAGTCCAAAGGTTGAATTGTGAGTTGTCACAATTATATTGTAATGTCGACTCTTTTTTTTTCCCAATTATTTATCATTCTTTTTCACACTGTTATTGAGCTTTTAAATTTACAATTTTAAGACTAATATATCTAGTGAAATAAGTGAATTTGAAAAATTAAAATATATTCAAATTTTGTTCCTTTTCTAAGGATAGTCATATATTTTAAGTATCTTAGTAAGAAAGTGTGGATCATTGGAGTAGTAGTGTGTAAATGGAAAAGGAAAAAAACAACTAACTTTGAAAATATCCATGACTCATGAGTGCTTTAAACAAGTCATATCTAAACAATAAATAATATAAGTCCTGGAAAAAGAAAAGAAAAGAAAAACTATAATGACTACTATATATATATCAACGACTAAAAATAATTTAAGTAATTGCATGCATTTTAAAAAATATCAAAAAAATTATATATATGCTAGTTGAATCTTTCATGAAAAATAGTGATGTACCTCTAAAAAAAAAAAAGGTGAAGTTTAAAAATACATTATATTCAATTTTCTTAAACCCTCTAGCTAAATCCAAATTCACTTCTATTTATTCAGATTTAAAATATCCAAACTCACTTTAGAACTAAATAAATGCTCCATAAATAATACAGGAATAAGTATTTCGTGTTTTGCCTATAAGGCTTGTTGCCTATTTTATTCTTAGAAACTTTTTACACATTTCTCTGTTTTAGATGGTCTAGACGAATAACTATATTTTTTAATGAGAATCTTCCATATATAACAAATACAAAAATTATATTTATATGTTGTGTTCCATAATAAATATAAATATGTATATTTCGCTATACATACAAAAGAAAACATAATTTGTTTTTGTTTCGATATGCATATACAAAAGAAAGTAACTGTATAATCTATTTTTGTTTTGGTATACATATATAAAAGATCAATTGTATAATTTGTGTTTGTATAAAGCGAGAAAGAGAGAAATGCAAATAAAATTGAGCAGGGGAATAGTTGTATCGTATAGTTATAAGTGTAAAGGACGAAAATATCTGTATCTGGATGTGTATATACAACTTTTTCTCGCTTTATACAAACAGAAACACAATTTATGCATTTTTGTTTGTATAAGCGAGAGATACGAGGGAGAGTCTGGCGAGAGATATTTGGGAGAGGGGAACGAAAATATATGTATGTAGTAGAATTTTCTCTCGCTTTGTACGAATACAAATGCATTTTATATATTTGCATTTGTATAAAAGCGAGAAAGACGAGGGATAGAACGAGAGAAGCGAAATAGCAACAATTTGCAATGGGGTACAATTAAATCATACTATATTTATAACATTTAATTTGAATTAATAATTTGCTATTATATACAATTTTCCTTTTTTTAATTAGCTGATTGTAAAATATTATGTTATCTTATTATTAATATTATCATGATTTGGCAAGTTACAATTTTTGAATCATACATAAGTCGATCACTCATTAAGAACGGTTTATAGATCATTATTTTTTAACAATAAAATGTTAATAATCAGGACCTAGTTAACAATAAGTCACACTCATTTCTAATATGTATTTAAGTAATCAAAAGCAATCGTTAAGTGAACTATGCTATGACAAGTTTTGAATAAAATAGTATGTATTCTCATTTAAATTATTACCATTAACTTAATAGTGAAAATTTGATGATCATATTTGTTGATTACACATTCACATTGTATTTTGGCTCACATTTATGAATTATATAACTCAAAATACTTAAAATATTATATGAAAAATCTAAATTAAATTAATTATAATGTGAGCCTATTTTTTCTAACACTATTCTTATAAGTTATAACCTCTCTTTCTTTCCCAAAAAAATAATGACACATGAGAGATGCGAGCGAGATTGGGAGAGGGAGGAAAGCGGCAAGCAAGAGAGATCAGAGAGTGGAAAGATGATAATTGTATTTGTATTTTTTTTTTATTTTTTTTCTTGCCAACCAAATTTGGCTTTATATAATTGTATATGTATATGTATAATTAATTTATATTTTTATATGTATAAAAGAGGAGAGATGTGACGTAATTACAACTAAAATTAAATTGTGAGCGATAATTAATTCAAACTATAATTATGTTAACTAATTAGTTAGTATGTATTTGCTTATCCGCATAATTTTTCACCATATCATATATATCATTTATGTATTAAATGCAAAGAGATTTATTAAATATTCTAAAGTTTTAACTATAGAATCCATTACTATATTAATAACTTGTGGTTAAAATTTTGAATTTTCCATCTGTTAGCGGAAACGTGAAATTAAAGAACAAGGAAGAATAACAATATTTAACGTGGTTCGGATCAAAATGATCCTACGTCCACCAAAGAACAACTGCACCAATATTTATTTCACTCTACAAAGAATACAAGTGAAATACTACAAGAGAGAGAACACAAATGCCTTAGAAGGTGAGAAGGCAAGTGAGAGGATGATTTGAAAATAAATTAAGAGCTACCTATTTATAGGAATAAATTCATCCTATTGATGTCATCCATGACATCACTATGTGTCAAAATTGTCAAGGTTAAGATAGCAAACCATTTTATGGTTTGCCTAACTTTCACCTACCAAGATACAATCTTTGACTTGTATTTTGTACTAATTATCTTCCTACCAAATATTCATATTAATTCATCTTCCATTTAGTTTGATTCCACAAGAACCAAAACCAACTCTTTCAATCTCCACCTTGGTTTGTGTTCCAAGCATGCGTATAAACAATTCCGGCCAAAACTTCTAAGCTTACTGGGCAATCCCATTGTAAGAAACAAGAAGAATCAAACCTTTGTTGAACATACCAGCTCCACCTAGCAGTTGTTCTTTTAGAGTTGCATCAATTGATGCATACTCCCGCCAAGTCCTTGCAGTGTGCAAACTTGGCAAGCGGGACTATTTTGGTCAACATGTCTGCAGCGTTATCGTCTGTGATAACCTTCTCAACCTTGATAGCTCCCTTTTCTACGACATCTCGAATAAAATGAAATCTGACATCAATGTGTTTGGTGCGCTCATGAAATCTTTGATTTTTAATCAAATGAATAGCACTTTGACTATCACATTTTAGAATTGATTCTAGCTGAACCGAACTCAATTCTGCCACCAAACCTTTCAACCAGATAGCTTCTTTCACTGCCTCCGTTGCTGCCATATATTCTGCCTCTGTTGTAGACAAAGCGACAATCGACTGTAAAGTCGATTTCCAACTAACGGCACTGCCAACGAGAGTAAAGATGTATCCAGTTGTGGACCTCCTTCGATCAAGATCCCCTGCATAGTCAGAATCTACATAACCGAGAATTGAAATACCTTCACTTTTCCGGAAGGTTAGGCCAACATCAGGAGCTCCTTTGAGATATCTCAATATCCACTTGACAGCTTCCCAGTGCCTTTTTCCTGGATTTGCCATGTACTTGCTTACCACACTTACAGATTGGGCAATATCTGGACGTGTGCATACCATAGCATACATAATGCTACCAACTGCACTCGCATAAGGAACCTTTGACATATGCTCCACCTCATCCATAGATTGAGGCATTTGTAACTCTGAAAGCTTGAAATGAGAAGCTAACGGTGTACTTACAGGCTTGCTCATATGCATATTGAATCTTTCAAGAACTTTTCCGATGTACCTCTTCTGAGAAAGATGTACAACACCATTTTCTCTTGAAATTTCCATTCCAAGGATTTTCTTTGCAACTCCTAGATCCTTCATGTCAAATTCCTTGCTCAACAGTTTCTTCAAAATATTTATCTCTGTGATGTTGTTAGCAACAATAAGCATATCATCAACATACAACAATAGATAAATCATAGAGTTACCAGACATCTTCTTGTGATACACACAACTATCAAATGCACTCCTCGAAAATCCATGTGTAGTCATGAATGCATCAAACCTCTTGTACCACTGTCTAGGGGATGGCTTCAAACCATACAAAGACTTCTTCAGTTGGCATACATGGTCTTCTTTTCCTTCAGCTAGGAAACCTTCAGGCTGATCCATATAGATTGTCTCTTCTAGATCACCATGTAAGAAAGCAGTTTTGACATCAAGCTGTTGAAGCTCTAAATCAAATTGTGCAACCAATGCTAGTAGCACGCGAATTGAGCTATGTTTCACAACTGGAGAAAAGATCTCATTGTAGTCAATTCCCTCCTTCTGACTGAAACCCTTTGCAACCAATCTCGCCTTGAACCTAGCAGCTTCCACTTCTGGAATACCTTATTTCTTTCTGTAGACCCATTTGCATCCAACTATCCTCATCCCCTTTGGCCTTTTAACTAAGACCCATGTCTCATTTTTGTGAAGAGACTCCATCTCTTCCATTATGGCTAACTGCCATTGTGCAGCATCTTTGCAAGAAGTTGCTTCAACATACGAAGAGGGCTCGAGATCCTTAATCTCTTCTTCTGCACCTACGAACGCATGTGCAATCAGATTTTCTTGCTCTATAGGACGTTCCGATTTCCGTATCTGCCTTTTGTCCCTTCCCTTCGCAATGGTGTATGGTTCATTGGAAGCAAGTTCTTCAAGATCTGCATCTTTTGACTCATCAATTTGAGTCTCTTGATCCCGTTCCTTGGTATGCTCCACCGGTAGCTCCACCTGCTCGTTGTTCTCGTTTCTAGATAACTCCACAGAAACTTTACGAGGATCAAGTATAGAGGATTCATCAAAGGTAACATCTCTACTAACTACAAATTTGAGTAAAGACAAACACCATAGTTTGTACCCTTTTACTCCATCTACATACCCTACGAATATGGCCTTTTTAGCCCTTGGTTCAAGCTTACCTTCATTAACATGATAATAAGCTGGACACCCAAATATTCGCAAGTATGAATAGTTAGAGGGTTCACCTGACCAGACCTCATTCGGAGTCTTAAAGTCAATCTCTGATGCTGGAGACCGATTGACAATATGAGAAGCAGTATGAACTGCTTCAGCCCAAAATACTTTGGACATCTTAGCTTGTAAGAGCATACAACGAGCCTTCTCAAGAAGAGTTCTGTTCATTCTCTCGGCAACTCCATTCTGTTGTGGTGTGTGCCTGACCGTCTTATGCCTTGCGATCCCATGAACCTTGCAGAAATTATTGAACTCTTCACTGCAAAACTCCAAGCCATTGTCCGTGCGAAGATACTTGATTTTCCTCTCCATTTGATTTTCAACCAAAATCTTCCACTGTTTAAATGCTTCAAAAGCATCACCTTTTGTCTTCAGGAAGCGCACCCAAACCTTTCGTGAAAAATCATCAATGAATGTGAGAAGATACCTCTTTCCTCCCTTCGATGGAAGCTTAGAGGGACCCCATAAATCTGAATGGATGTAGTCTAGCACCCCTCCCGTCTTGTGCTTGCCAGTGCTGAAGCTGACCTTTTTCTGCTTCCCTAAGACGCAGTGCTCACAAAATTCAAGTGTGCTGATCTTCTCACCATTCAAAAGGTTGCGGTTGCTCAACATCTCCAATCCTCGTGCGCTCATATGGCCTAGTCTCATGTGCCATAATTTTGCCTTGTCATCATTAGATAACTGCACTGTAGATGCATTTACAGAGCCAATAATGGTGCTTCCCGCAAGTGTGTAGAGGCCATCCTCCAGCTTGGCCTTCAACATGACTAAAGACCCTTTAGTCACTTTCATAGTTCCTCCTTCACTCATGTACTTATAGCCTTGTTTATCTAAAGTACCAGGGAGATCAAATTCTTCTTTAGATCAGGAACATGGTGGACTTCTGTAATAGTCCTCACGATTCCATCATGGCAGCGAACATGAACTGAACCAATGCCAACTATTTTACAAGTTGCATTATTGCCCATTAATACAGTTCCTCTGCTTGTTTCATAGCTGCTGAACCAATCTTTTCGGAATGTTATATGCAGAGTACAACCAGAGTCTAAGACCCATTTGTTGTCATAGACTCCACTATTGCATGATGTTGTTAGTACATAATCATCATCATTATCATGTACTTGCTCAACAATGGATGCGCTCGCCTTTTCTTTGGACTTCGACATAGGGCAATCTCGTTCAAAGTGCCCCTTCTTGTGACAGCCCCAACATTCTGCATTCTTTTTGTTCACACGAGACTTTGATCTGTACTTCGATTTGCTCCTTCCCTGTTGGCTAGTACGACCTCTTACAAAGAGTCCACTAGCTTCGTCACTTTTGTCTCCTTCAAAATGCATCCGCACATCACAAGAGTTTAGTGCTTGCCGCACTTGCTCAAGTTTAATAGGTTGTTTGCTATACATCATTGAATTCTCAATATCACGATATTTTGAAGTCAATGAAAATAGCAAAGAACATGCAAGCGTCTCCTCGTCCTTTTTAATTCCAGCAGTTTGTAAGTCTATCACAAGTTTATTGAACGCATCTAGATGGTCTTGCAATAAAGTACCTGAATCCATCTTAAATGTATGAAGACGCCGTTGTAACAACATCCTTGTTGTCACTGACTGGTCCTGGTAAAGCCCTTTCAGCTTTTTCCATAACTCTTTGGCCGTCTCTTCGGTACTTGTACTCACTTCACAAAGTACGTTAGGTGCAAGGGACAGTTGGATTGCACTCAATGCATCTCCTTCAATCTTTTCCTTGTCGGAATCCGATATCTTATCGGGGTACTTTCCGTCAATAGCATGGATTGAACCTTCCCTCCGCAGTAACGCTATCATCTGGATTTTCCAGATATTGAAGTTGTTGCGCCCACTAAATCTATCAATTTCAAACTTCATGAAACTCATTTTTTTTTTTACTTGTTCTTCCTTTTCTACTACAATGTATTTGGAACTACAGAAAACCAAAGTAATCCTTTTCTGATGTGGAAGTTCAGACTGTGCTGCAACCACAGAGCATACTCAGACAGAACCTTGGCTCTGATACCAATTGTTAGCGGAAACGTGAAATTAAAGAACAAGGAAGAACAACAATATTTAACGTGGTTCGGATCAAAATGATCCTACGTCCACCAAAGAACAACTGCACCAATATTTATTTCACTCTACAAAGAATACAAGTGAAATACTACAAGAGAGAGAACACAAATGTCTTAGAAGGTGAGAAGGCAAGTGAGAGGATGATTTGAAAATAAATTAAGAGCTACCTATTTATAGGAATAAATTCATCCTATTGATGTCATCCATGACATCACTATGTGTCAAAATTGTCAAGGTTAAGATAGCAAACCATTTTATGGTTTGCCTAACTTTCACCTACCAAGATACAATCTTTGACTTGTATTTTGTACTAATTATCTTCCTACCAAATATTCATATTAATTCATCTTCCATTTAGTTTGATTCCACAAGAATCAAAACCAACTCTTTCACCATCATGTTGTTGATAATGACAAACAAAAAAAATCAAAGTTGTAGGAGTGGATAACAATATCCCCCCACCTTCGATTGATCTATCGTCATCATCAACATAATAAAAGGTGTACAATTTTTCTTTTCTGCACTTTTGACGATTCGGTAAGGGATTCTTTCATGATACCCCTATTTAACAAATTAAATATCTACTATGTCTTATTCTATAGATATTTTTAATTCACTGATATAAATTATGATTGGATAATTGAGATTTTGTGCGTCATTTTAATTAGAGATTTCGAGTTTAATTTAACGTAGGGTATGAAAAAAATTACATTAAGAGTAATGTCCGCAAAATGTACTTGCAACACACAATTTGAATACAGTCGAGTTTCAATGCAGGTATTGGACATTGAGCAAGAAAAAGAAGAAAATATTTTGGATTCATTGTGTAATGTTTCGTACACTTGCACCATGATACTTGTAAATTGAGATTATTATTGCTAATTTCATCCTAATTTAATTAACCTGAAAACGATAGTCAAGTTGATTGAGTAGGAGATCTTTCCAAATAATTAGAGATCCCAAGTTTAGTATTCTTTGCATAATTATTCGGTCGAGCTCGTCAGACGAAACTTATCTGATACCAATGAATTATTACGAACTATACGTCGGAGTGAGTTATTGAAAACACACCTAAAAAATAACGAATGCGGATTCTGTTGTCATTTAAAAGAAACTGTTTCCTATTTTTTGGACCAAACAATAACTTTAATTTGGTGTCAAGAGGAATGTGAAAAAAAAAATAAATCTAACGTACTTTATGTTCTTTGAATTGGAATAAGAAAAGGTCAAAAGTATGAGTTAGTAGATATTTTGGTGAGAGATGTACATTTTTTCCTCAATGAAAGCTTCCTTGTTTTAAAAAATAAATTAATTTTAATTACTAATAAGCAATTATTAGGTCTATTACAAAATAATATTTACTCTTATCTACTAACAAGTGTTAACAAATAGGTCAAGATTCAAGTCATTTTATAATGTCCATTAGAATTGAGTTTTATGCATGTTAAATGAGTGTAATATATATTTACACAATCAAGTTAATTTTTAGATAATTACATACAACTAAGCATCTTGATAAATATTATAATTAAAATTTTGGTAAAATTGATAATTAGCTTGCTATCACAAAGGTAATTTTAAAAAATAAATCAATACATTTTTGGATTTTCAAATATTCATCCATTTTTGAATCATAGAAAAATGTCAGAAATTCATTTATTTTAAAATAGAAAGAGTATCGTGGAAAAATAGAGTAGTATCAAAAGGAGAAAAAGAAAAGGCATTAATCGTAAAAATATCATTTAACTTTGCCTTAGTTGACATCTACACCCTTCAATTTTAATACTTGTATAAAATTGAGCAAGCAGACAGACGTTTCTTACGCGGTGTTATACGTGGAAATTTGCATCCTACATGGATGTCCGACGTGTATTATAGTACATAAGATATACAAGTATACTTATTTTATATTATACAAGTTTAAGTATTTACTTACATACACTCAAATAAAAAACATATAAGTATATTAATTAAAATTAAGTTAAATAACAAATTTATATATTATGACAAAAGAATATCATAAAACTTCTTTATATGGACATGAACAACCAACAGATTGTAATTAATTTGGTACAAAAAAGATACTAGCACGTCTACAAGGGATTGATTGCAACATGTAACCATTTTTTCTCGTGCAATATTCCAATTTTGCTACAAATATTTAAGCACTCTATAGCTTTTCTATATTCATATACACACTTCCAAAAAAAAAAAAAAACTAAGAAAGAAAAGATACATATAACTGGCATTAAAATTTAATTTTACTAATATAATTAATATTTTAATATTTATCTTTTCCTTTTCAGTGTTTTCACAGAAAACAAAACATAATTTCATGTAATATCAAGTTTTACAAAAAAATAAATAAATAATTCTTCAGATTTTCTTGTCATATTACTTGTCGGCCACTTTTTTTGTACTTCACAAAATTTGTTAAGAAATTATAACTAAATAATTTTTTATTTATTACTGTAACTCTCTTTAAATATTTTTTGTTTATGTGCCTTATTCAGAGAACAAATACACTCTTTTGACTAGACGCATATAAATTATTCTATGAAGGTGTATAAAATGAAAATAAGAATATATATAGATATAATTCCACATTACAATACATTTACATGTAGTCATGTACTACTTATAATGTTTTGTTTTATTATTAACATATATATATATATGAAACGAATAATTAATTTCAGCATAATTTGTATACGAAATAAATTGTGTGAGTAATAGTGGGTGAAATGTTTGACAATGATATATAGTACCCCACACTCGTTAGTAGCTACTGTAAAGATATAATCATATAAAAAGCCCTAAAATATCCTAATTGGCATTCGAAACTTGTAGAGAGAACAAAAAAGCGAAAACACAGACCAACCCACCTGGTGGTCTTCCGGCAATACACCGGCCGGAATTTCACATTTCCGGCGGAAGCACCGGTCGGAGAACAATTACAGATCGATCAGTTCATATATATATATATATATGGATCCGAAGAAGAAGGATTTTAAAGGAAAATACGAATCGTCGAGTAGCAGTTTGTATTGGACTAATGAAAGACATGTTCATTTCCTCAATTCAATTGAAGCTTCTTTTGTTCAAACTTTACTGGAGAATAATAACGCCGCCCCTATTCTGCCGCTTGACCGCCATTTGCCTGATAGTACAGATTCAACCCTTGATACTCCGAAAGAAAGAAGACGCAGATTTTCTACTTCAGGTAATTGAACAAAAAAATTATTGCTAATTTATTTAATAATAATAAATTATTAAAATATCTCGTTAGCTGGAGGCTAGCTATAGCTATTTAGCTAGCCTCCAGCTAACAGAAGTTAGTTGCATGCTCTACGTGTAATGTGTGCACAAAAAATATTGTAGTACATACTAGTCCTGCAATCTGCAAAGGGAACAGATCTGGAATTATATTGTTATATATATACTATATAAATTATGTGAGAGTTGATTTTGAAATGTATATTAAACGAGATCTGTCTAGTTATATTTATTTTAGCACGCATGTGTATAGAGTTTGATTTTAAAATTTTGAATTCTATCGAACTCATGATTAGATCCGGGAATGGGTGTACAGATGAATTGTGTTTGTGGTGTTTTTAGAAGATCCAAAAAGATAAAAGTGCAAACTAATTAATTAGATGGGGTGGATACTTTTGTGGGATCTAAAATTAATGACTATCAGAAATTGAATCACACAGATAAAATAGTACTCCATTTGTGTCTAACTCTCCGTTCTACTTTTCATTTTAGTCTGTTTAGAAAGAGGAACAATTTTTACTTTTTTGATAATTTCTTAATTTAACTTTTTAATGACATATTTAAGACTGTAAAATTTAAGAACATTTTGATATATTCTACATATTTATCTTTAATTTAAGACAGTTTAAAATTTTATTTATTTTCTTCAACTACATATTAAATCATAACCATAAACAAAAGGTTAAAACATAAAGAGTGCTATTTAGTAAGAAGATATTTTTTTGGTTGTCATAACTCATAGGGTACGTAGCAGTAGTCTTTTTCTTCTCTCTTATACACACATACATATAATTCGAGCCGAAAATAATGTATCCATCGAAATTCATTTATAGCCCTAAAGATATGTGTTTTATTTTTTCCTTTCGCAAATCGTACATACATAGATATAGTATATTATATTTCGATACGTGTGTTACATGTATAGCTGAAATATATACATAAAAAAAAAAGAAAAAGTATTCCCTTTGAACTAATTTTTTTTTTTGTATAAATGTTGCAAAATCTATATATTAAGATATCAACCTGAGCAGCGGAAGCAGAATAGATGTTGAGAAAAAAACTAGAAGAATGTCATCCAGCATTTCCTCACAAGATCAGGTTTGTTTTATTTAATTTTTTAATATTATTCATATCATACATTAATATTATCAACCTTCCCCACATATCTGAAAACATTCAATAAATATGTCTTATTGAGTGTCTTTTATTAAAAATAATAGTAATAAATTGCCACGTACTTTGATCTAGTTCAATATGACAACTTATATATCCACCAATGAATATTATTAAATTCTACTATAGATGCACTATTAGGATAAGTCATTAATTAAAATAGTATATATTAATTATAACTATATAATCTGCAGGTGGTCCCACAATATAAGTATGGAAGAGGAGATAAGGATGCTGATGGTCACCCTAGTGTTCCTCTCAATTAAAAAAATAAATAATTTAATGTATAAAATATCCTGCGTTAAAAAGGAGTAAAATATCCATTGTCGAAAAAGAAGTGTGATATTTCTTGCTAAATGAGCACCTAGTTTAATTTATATGTATGTTGTAAATAGAAGTTGGTGATCTTTTTATCTTTCATTCATTAATCTTACGTCCTTCCTTTTGTGGGAATAGTACTACTCAGGTTTATTTTAATTAAAAAATTAACGTGCTTATTAAAATAATGTTTATTTTATAAAAATATAATTATTTATTTTGTTTTTATTTTTAATGTGATGAAAAGATAATTACTATTAGAAATATTTGGAATTAGTTACTAATTTCGTTGCTGATCTATTGCTATTTGTATGTAGCTGACAAAAATCTATTGCTAATTAATCGCTAAGTAGAATTAACGACAAATTTTACTATTTAATTTATTTAGTAGTGTAATATACTACAAGTGTTTCTAATGTGCTTTGATTTTGTACAATTAGACGGGGTGGAATGTTGAATTTTCGATATTGGCCAAAGGATGAAGTTGAGTTAAACTCAAAATTTATGTAACACATTACGAGATTGGAGATATTTTATCTAAACATAATATTGAGTGATTATTAAATGTAAGTAGGAATATTTGAGTAGGCTAAGCTCATCAATCTTGTTGACCCATAATTATGACATGAGTGCGCCTGCATTATAGAATAATAATAGGGCGGCCTAAAATTCTCAGGTAGATATTTTTAGGGTTCAACAACACCACATGTGATGCGATTGCTTTACTTAGCTTTTACCTTTCTACTTCTTATTTTTTTCAGATTTTGGATAACAATAACATATTAACATATACAATCTAATCTTACCTATGAAATCCGGAGAAAGTGTGAAGATTGACGTGTATGTTATTTTATTTATTTTTGTTATATAAAAATAAAAAAAGTTATTCTCGATAGATTCAAAAATTCAAATATCACATATTAAAGTCAAATATGTGGTAATGAAAAACTATATACTGAGCATGAGCGTACGCAAGAGTAGTATTTTCTTTCCCACAATGGATCCCAAAGAAACTTATGCCAAGAACCTAACAATTAATTGAAAATACTTATATATGTTGTTAATTAGTATTTGTACTATTTTAAATAATTTAAAGTAGGATAACATATCACCAACCATAGTTAGATGATAAATCATGTTTTTTTTTCAATATAGAATAAATCGTAGGTAACATGCATGGCTAACGTAATTAGCGGCAAATTAAAAAGTGATTAGGAGAAGTATCATGCTTAGTTTAATTACGGATGTTTGATTAGTGATTAACCACAACATCTCATATGCAAAAATCTCCATCACTTGCCATTTCCTTATGTTTTCTCCTTTATCAATTACCACACTCTTATCAGTTATCAACTTATGTGTTATGTCTAGTTTTGCTTAAGAAATGAAAATAAAATTAAGAAATTATGTATTTCTTAAGTATTTCCAGTTATATTTCTGAATTAATGGCTATAGGATTTGTGAATTTATAGTGTATGAAGTTTTTACACCGTTATGTTATGTTGACTTACAATATTAGATAATTTTATTTGACAAATTGAACATGGTAATTTGACAAACAAAGTAATAACTTGCTATACCTGATTAAATTATAAAATAAATTGTATATTGTTTATATTTACTTTGTTTGGACATCATACCCTTTTTTTACTCATTAATATAACTTGTTAAGACTATATTCTTATTTTAGTCCTCGTGTTATTTAACTTAGCATTATTAACCTTCAATTATATCAAGTAAGTGATTTTAGTCCTTAAACTTACAAATTCAAAAAAAATTAACACAGATTTCACTGCTAAAAGGGGTAGTTCGAGTATTTTCTTTTTAAATCTCTCTCTTTAAAGAATAAGCTAAGTCTTCCCTATCTCTATCTAGAAGAACAAGTCTATCGAGTTGAGCTACAATTTCAAAAACCAACTTGATAGGCATTATCCCTCCCTCTCACACCGACAAATGATAAATTATGCAACGAATGATTATTTTTAAAAAGTTTTTTGTTTTCTCAAGCAATTACTTTAAAATATCCGAATTACCCCTTTTAACTGTGAACTCTCTGTTAATTTTTTTGGGTCTGTTAGTTGAAGGATTAAAATCACTCACTTGATATAATTAAAGATTAATAGTGTTAAGTTAAATAACACACAAACTAAAATAAGAAATTAGCCTTAACATAAGAACTAAAAATTTCGTTTCCCTATATACTAATAAATCTATATTTAATTGTATTTGGACGTCATATCGATGCTTTCAAAAATATCAAGGCTTGTTTGGTTTTCCAGTACTATTATGCTAGATGACATTTTTTTTCTGTTTTGATGCTAGATTATTTGTTGGTGTTTGTTATTTTACGGATGGTATTATTATAGTTTTTATTTTTTATATTAATTATCGTCGATGGTATACAGTGTCATTATCACATCATTTTATTGTTTGTACTTGAATTTTATGCACGAGTCGATGGTATGCCAGAAATAACCTTTTACTTTCACAAGATAGTGATAAAATTTCATACACTCTATTCTCTTCAAATAACAAATAAAGAATTATATTAAATATATTATTATTATTTTTAACTTCGAGATCAGAAATTCATAAACTTCAAATCTGATCTAATTATGTATGGCAAGCAAATAATGGAACTCATCATGAAAAGATCACATTATGGATTCAGGATTTTAGTTCTACGGATTCAATTTTTAAGTTTTTATTTTTCTTCTTATATCCATTACATATATTTATTATAATTTTAATGAACTTTTACATATAAATTTATGTTCAGCATAGTAATGAATTCAGTAAATAATAATCAAACAGATTAAGCATGAAGCACGCAGATTTACAGTACGGAAATGTATGTTTATAACGTGTGCTTACTCCAGATTGGTATGGCGTGCTCTCACAGCTTCAGGACTCTGCTTCAAAATTTCACCCAATTTGAAAACAACCATCTCAAACAGCACAAACATCGCTCCTTCGTACACACTCCCCATCGGAAGCAGCGGCCGTTCCTTCTCTCCGTCACCGGAATTATCATCAGCCATCGTCTGAGCCGGAATATAAGCAACAACACTCGCGTACTTCATTGAAGATCCTGAATCAGGCTGAGCTGTCAACAACAGTACACGAGCGCCGCTAGATTTGGCCACTCCGGAGATCGCATCGACGGTGGAGAAACCACCTGGACCGGCGGAGGCGATTAGGAGGTCGGAGGGACCAATTGGAGGAGTGTTCATGTCGAAGACGCAGTGTGCTGATAAACCGAGATGGAAAAGTCTCATGGATAGGGCTTTCAGCATCAATCCTTCACGGCCCACACCGTAAACGAATACCCGGCCGTTGCGGTTAGCAGCATCTGCGATTTCTTGCACCAGCACGTCTAGTGCTGCTGGATTTGGGGATTTTGCGGAGAAGACGGTGCTTAACTGATTGCATATTTTTAAAGCTAGTAGAGCTGATTCTGTTGGGTTCGATTCGGCCATTTGACTCTAATTCTCTCTCTCTAACTCTTACGCATAATCTGTTTGACTTCCGAAGTTGTGGCTAACCTCTCTTTATCTCCACAGCAAAAAAAAAGTTTTGATTGATAAATAAATGGAGAGAAGTGTTGAAACACTTGAACTTGGCTATGGATAAAAAAAGTCATTCTCAAAAGAACAAGTTTTTCTGGCCAAAGAAATTTGTAGATATTTTGACCAACCATTATAAAACATATAGAACATTTTCCATAATATATTTTCCTACAAACCACACAAAAAACCTTAGTTTGATCTTTAAATTATTGAAGGAGAGATATAAATACTAATTATTCTAGAATTTTATGTAATAAACATGCGAGTTAACACAGAAATTCTCAGGAAAAAACTAGTGCTACTACTATATCCGGTGAATATACTTTATCATCCTTAAAGGTTGATAAATCTTTAATACACAAGTTACAAGCAGAAATTAGACGGATATAAACAAAGGGAGTATGAAAATAAAATCGAATCAACAATGTTCATCTGGTTTGATCTGAGCTCCAAGGCCGGGGTAAGAGTACTATTTAGAAGTGTCCGTGCTACCTTCCTTAATCTCTATGTCCTTAACAGCAGCACTCAATGATGATGATGAATCAGATCTTCCATCCTTACCCACCAGATCCTCATCCTCATCCTCATCGTCTGATGCTTCTTCGCCCTTTTTACGGAGTTCTTTGACTCTCCGATACTCATCATAGTGTGCTCGTCTGTGGTCCTTGAAGTTTTTTCCCTTCCTTGAACCAGAATCTATCACATTGCAGAAAAATATCAGCATACTTGAGTTAGCATTCCAAATACAAATCACAAAAATAGTGCAAATGAAACTCTACCAGTAACAAAATACACTTGAGAAAATAAAAAAAAGGAACACAATAGAAAGAGGGTTGTCTCCTGTGTCTGTGCATGGCGAAATCAATCAATTGAAAGGCCCCAATTCATATAGGGGTAAGGGTAAAATAGAACTACAAAGTTCTATTCAAGCTTACTGGATGAGACAATTTCCTTTGGCTGCAACGCTAGCCAACTCAGACATCAGTGACTCCCTTTCCCTCCTCTTGGCTCTCTCTCACCCAAGACAACCCCAAGTCTTCAAATCAAAAGGTAGGAAAAGTGGAAAACCCAAAGGGAAAAAGAAGTTAAAATGGAGGGATGAAGAAACACTCGTAATGATCCTAAAGCAGGTATCAAGCACTTGATAACCGAAATAACTAAGTAAATAAAAGGGAGGTGAACAGAAACTGAATAAACAATATAATAGCATAATGCTTTTTTTCCCTCCTTGATTATCAATATGATCACGTACTGACAGAGAAGTGAAGATTGTTGTCGGAAAAAGACAGAAAAAAAATGTCAACAAGCATGTATACCTATGACAAATTTAACAAATGTGAAAATAGTAGACCTGAAGAACTCCACCAGACATTCACTAAGAATTAGAAACATGAACCAATGTATGTTTGGGTTTAAACTCTTGAAGATCAAACTAAACCTGCATCATCTTGGTCCATGACATCGGCTTCATCCTCAGATGACGTCCAGCCAGACCGTCGGGATTTATTCTTACTGGAAGAAGCCATCTCATTCAATGCACTGCGTATGGCTTCTGCATGTACTGCATCACCATTGCCTTCCTCAAAACTACCCCGTTTAGGAGATAAAGAACCTACAACATCAAAAATCAGAAAAAGTCAAGAGGAAGAAATGAACTAGCATAGATTTAGGCGATATAAGCTATCATTCAGAGACAAATATAAACATTCCTCTCTAAATTCAGATGAATGATTAGTCCATCAAAAAGCAGGACTACAGAGCTTATCTATTAGCTACTTTACATGGAACCTTCATGTTTTCTTCAATATAACCATGTTGAGCAAGTACCACACCAGCATAGGAACTTCATAAATGATCTTTCAAGATACACTATAAACCTACTAAAACACAACATAGCCGCCTTGAATCCATACTCATGCAGTGGACACAAGACTAGTCATATAGGACACATAATGATGTACCCCGAACTTGACGATTTGATAGCCTTCACCCCCAGAATGTTGACATGGCACCGAACATGGATACACTGCCTTTTAGGCGTGTGAGAATGAAGAAAAATTGAAAAATCAGCTTTTAAATGAGGTACTTCCCAACTGCGAATGCAACATAATCATATGCAATATGTTTCAAATTTCACGTTTCCTCTTACTTCTTAATATACCAAACATATTTCACCCCATCTTTATATTTTCTCTGTTTCTTCTTTAGGTACAATGGTTATTTATTCCAATTTAGTGTGTATTTCTTCTTTTCCAATCCAAATCAGTAAAAAAAACTTGACTGAAATTCTTTTCAATTTTTACCACAAAAATAGTTCCGGTCCAAATCAGTTAAAAAAAAAAAAAAAAACTTGACTGAAATTCTATTAATTTTTACCACAAAAATAGTTTTGAGTCAAAACAACAAATTTTCAACTGTGTATTTTTTTTATTTTCATCTTTAGACGTAATGACAACTTGTGAAACTGTATAGTTCTTTTTTTTGGAGGCTAAATTTGTAAAAAGAAATAGGGGAAACTCCATCATGTGTATCCAAACAAAAATATTTAACCTAAAAATGGAGTTCCAAACATGTTTTCTGATAGATATGGCCCGATTCGAGCAATGAAACAGAGAACCCTATCTACTTAATAAATTCAATTAGATAGAGTACCTACATCATGTCTTAACAACTCATACCAAATGAGACCCTTGCAAATGCAAAAGAACTGGAATTACAGAGGAGTAAAGAGAAATAAAATCACACAATGCCTTTAATAGTGCCCAGTAATTCTCTTAGTGCCAGGATAGAAACTGTATAAACTATCGAGGATTAAACTCTAATAAAGGAAAAAATACCAGAATGTCTGTGTCTGATGAAGTCGCGGAAATCTTACTTGGAAGATCAATTATTCAAAAAAAAATTGGAGCTTTTGGATAATCCAATTTTCTCGTACATAATAATAAAATAAGCATCAGTGCCATTATTAGAAGCAGACCCTAAGGCTTCAAATACCCAAACATAAGGGTATTAACTCTTATATTCCACCACCAAAAGATAATAGAAGGTTTGGCCCAATATAAGAAACTTCAGAGGTGTCAAGATTTTGAGAAGAATATACATCAATTTGACATTTGAACTTTGAGAAAAATAATCAATTACCCTGAGCTAAATAACAATAAAAATCAAATTAAAGAGAAATATAAAATGCACCAGTAGCATCACAAAAACATTTAAATCGTATAAGAACCATGTAAAGAAACTTTTAGGATGTTTACAAAAGTACTACCAAATGATTCAAATAAGTTTAATTCTTAATAAAAAAGAATTGATGAACAAAATTGACTTCTTAAAATGTTTCCACACAAATCATCACTCTCATGGAAGCTAATCTAAAAAGGGAAGAAAAGAAGATCAGTACGTGCATAAATCATCCCCCAGGGGCTTTGGCCTAGTGCCCCACAAAGGTAGAGGTAAGGTCTACATACATCATACCCTCCCCAGCCCCCACTTGTGGGATTATGCTGGGTATATTGTTGTTGTTGGGCTTTAAACTAGTGGTAAGAGCACGATGTATGATGTGTGATTTATTAGGCACACGTCGTGGGTTTGAACCCCGTCGCATACAAAGCCTAGTATTTAAGTAGAGAAGAGTACATAGTTGGGCAAATTATCTACCGAATTTCAAACCGTGTGCCATTAGCCCTCAAAGGATTTCTCGGTTATTCAAAAAAGGAGTAAGTGCATAAATCATCAGGGTGAGAAAAATAGAAAAAAGAAGAAAAAGAAGACAAAAAAGTGTATAAAACCAGGTTATCACATTAATCATGTTTCATCTTTCTAAATAGAGACTGACAGGCTTGTGAAAGGCAGAAAATCACAGTTCGGGGCTCAATTCACCACATTATTAGATCAATGTATGAAGCTTGCATGAGACAAAAGATTTAGAACTAAGACAAACAGACAGAAAAAGAAGAGTCAATTTCATGAACATACCATCATCATCAATCATGCGGTGATATGGTGTCTTTGGTTCAGTAATTTTCTGCCTCACCGGTTTATTTGCCTCAATTTCTCCCAAATTTGCCTCATCCCACTTTACATGTCCTCTTCTACACCAACAGAAAATGTTCGAAGCAATTAAATTTGCATTGCTAACCATACTCATACCGCAGGCAGACCAAAATAGGTCGGTTTTTTCAGAAGAACAGATAAAACAAAAATTAAAATCATGATGAGAACACAACATTAGCACCAAAGCATACGCCAAAAATAACTGAGCTTGCAATAATATATTCAAGGTAACCGTTTTTTGTTCTTGTGACCAAGTAAAGCATAACTCAAAGTATTTAACATGTCATGGAAGAAAGCATGCACACTCAGTCTACTTACAGTAAATTAATACGTGCATACAGTATTTCTTTTCTCAATCTTGTCTATGTGGAATTCATTAGAAACTGAAATCTGAGTTTAAGCGAGCCCAAGATGTAAACAGAATTCACAGAACAGGAAGAGACATTACTTCATTTTCTCAATGTAACTCAATCCTTCGAGCAGTTGCAGTTTAACTGGTCACCCTGAACCAACAAAAGAAAAAAAAAAACTATCAAACACACTTTTGATAAAATGAAGAAGAATTCATTGTAGATAATATCATCAATACACTACATAATAAGTTGCAGGTTCCAAAGACCCCTGAGAATTTCTACTTCGACAAACATTTACAATCCATTTCCGCAAATTGCTTAGTTTTTAATAGATAACAGTAAATATTTAGCCTGGAAACTGCAAAGGTTAAGATAAATCGACATGCTTATAACCAACAACAACAACATACAGACTAATCCCACAAGAAGATACAGCATAGACAGACCTCAGGTAGGCAAAGAGGCTGTTTCCGATACACCTCGAGGGCGGCTCAACCCTAAAGCCACTAAAGCCCCAAAAAAAAACCAAATTAAGTTCGCTCAAATACAAAAACATACAGAAGATGCACAACAAAGAAATAAATTCGTCCAAAAGGCAATTAAGCGAAGAAGATGAAGGAGATAGATACATACATACATAAAAGAGACGAACAGATCTCATGAAGGCCATTGTGAGGAGCACCGAACAAAAATACTGGGTAGAAATATAAGAATATTATATATTTATCATTACTACTAATTAAACTTTATTGCTAATTATTATGCACATATTTTTTTAATTTTATTATTAATGTAATTATAATTAAAAATATAATTAAATTTAGAGTCATTATTTATTTCTTAGTTTGTCTAATTCATTTCAATGTGAATCAACCATGTTTTAATATTCATTTTGTAACACTGTATGCTCAAACTAATCAAATTATTAAATTTTAAAAAATATTGTTTTTAACTTTGAAGGTAAGGTAACAACCACCTAATATTAGTTTGTGTAACTAAACGTATTAGGTAAGGTAACAACCACGTAATATTAATTTGTCTGATTAAAAGTATTACTAAATATTATATAAGTTAAAAATATTACTCTAATTAGCATATTGAATGAAGTGAAGTGCTAATTTTATTTTAAATACTTTTTAGAATAATTTTTATAGCATAGGTAACAATTTATTCGGTTGAAAAAGTTTTCAAAATTATGATAAAAAAGTCGGAAAACAAATGAATCTTACTCAAAAGCAAATGGTATAAATACAATAATATAATTTACTATCGAGTTATAAGTTAATTCGTTAAGAAAAAACATCAAATCGTTAAAAATTAATAACTCGACCTTAAGCAATGTGAGACTCAAGCAACATAGCTCTACTAGCGAGTCTCCATGCAATAGCTAACTACACACATGTTCTAAAACAAATAGGTTGTATTCCTTTTATCCATGCTCTTTTTTTTCTTCTCCTTTGGTCTATGAAGCAGAATGAAAAGCTGGCTAACATAAGAGTTTTACAACAAAAATTACACAGAACAGGCAGTTAGTGATTAATGTTACATCATAGTTTTTACTGCTTGAAAATTTGAGCCTGTGCTGACTAAGGCACTTTAGTTATATAATGATACTACTACAAGCTAGGCTGAACTTCCTAAGCTAAGTTACAATCTACCATGATCTTTCTTAACAAAGTGGTGAAGGCCGATGAGAACCAAATTTAGCGAACCAACGATTCTGGTATGCATTAGGGGCTACTGCAGGCTGTTGCTTGTATGAAGACATTTCTGGTGCTGCATAGCGCGGAAGATTAGCCTGGCCAAACTCTTCAAATCTGATGTTTGGTAATACTAAACCATTATTTCCTTGGAATTGTGATGAAATGCATTGCTGCTGGACTATCTTCTGAGAGCATAAGTCGTCCACTATCGGTATTTCACCAGTAAGAGTCTTGACAGCAAACATGAAGCAAGGATCTGCCCATATTTCATCAGAAGGCAAGCCCACAGAGGAAGGAGTATTAACAGAGGGCTTGCTCGAACTAGAACCCGGGATCTCATCCATTTTCTTTTCGTTTATGACTGGAATAGTACCGGTTAGAGTTTTTATCGCAAATTCTATGCAGGGGTCTGTCCAAAGATCACTTAAAGATGACTCAACAGCTGCTTCACCTTTCTTATCGCCTTCACAGCTAGCAAGGACAGTTTTTGCAGGTTCAGCTGGAGAAGGCTTCTTCTCTCCCTCCGTTTGCAGTGAAGTAACAAGATGTTTCCTTTTAATGGTCAGACTTCCAGTTTCTACCTTCTTGCTGATGGTAATACCAGTTACTGTAGTTGCAACATGCTTACTGGTATTAGTAAAATTCAAGGAGTTATCAGAGGTGGCAGCTTGTGTTCCCTCCTGCTGTCTAACTGAAGTTAGCTGGGTTTGATAATTTGTTTGGAGCTTAAGAGATGTATCAGCTTTAATACCAGCAAGCCGTTTTGATGCTCTGCGAGGCAAGTTCATACCCTTTTTTCTTTTCCGTTGAAATGTTTTCTGGTCATGCCTTTCCACTCCATCTCGTGATGGCTTGTCTTGATTTTCTCCATTTACAGTTTCCGAGACAACTTTACCATCATCCTCTTTTTCTTGATGTTCTCCACTTGGTGTAGCCGAGATAACTTTACCATCCTCCTCCTCCTCTTGATGTTCTCTACTTGCAGGATCTGAAATTACTTTACCAATATCCTCCTTTTCTTGATGTTCTCCACTAGCAGTATCCGAGACAACTTCACCATCATTGTCCTTTTCTTGATGTTCTTCACTAGCAGGATCTGAAACAACTTTATCAATTTTCTCCTCTGCCGCATTCTCTGCTACAGCGTCTCCTAAACCTGCTATATTTCTCACCAAATTAGAATCACTCATTTTGATAAACTACTCCAAAATCACTTGAAGGCTGTAATTGAATTTTGATGACATGAATAATATCTCTTGACCCATCTAGAGGCTGCAGTATCAAATGAATTTCAATTCTAACATATTAAAAGCATTTCCCCAAGAGTTTCAGCAACAAATTACTTCTGAATTCACAAGGAAATCTGTATCAGAGGAATGGAAAGGAACTTACAATAAATAGATGATTTAAGAGCATAAATAAAGCATTTAAATACTCCATATGAAACAGAGACATTAGAAGTCTCCAATTGTGAGCAATACCTTCACAGGATGACATACCGCCTTCTACACAGCTCGAATGTGCCATATGTTCAGCACCCAACTTCAGCTTCTGATTCAAATTAACTTCCTTGCCAGATGCATCACTGTCTAGCGATATCTTCTTGTCAGCTTCAGCAGGAAACTAGTGAATACCAGAAACAAACAAAAAGATTAGTTCATCAAGATTTACCATGGAGAATATGAAGCATGGCTAAGTGGTTTGAAGTCTTCCTAATGAGTTCTATGTGTGGGAGTGTGCCCTGTATGCTGTATAAACAAATGATTTCAAATGATTATAACAAAAGCAGGTCGTGAAGTTAATTATTTGATGAAGAATATACTGTATTAAGAGTCTGATCTCCGCTAGTTTCATAAAGGAAAGGAGACCAGATGATGCTACAGATCTGAAATCACCAACAATCGTTTAGCATGACAAAAAGACAGAAAAGAATGGTTCTATTTTTGGAGGCTTCCCCTCAGAGTTAGATCAGCTAATATCTAGAACCTCACAGTTTGCTCATAGATGTCTAAATAAGATTTGCAGGCTATGAACAGAACTTACTTTTCTATGGCCACGTTGGTGGAAAAATACGAATACCACCACTTCCACTAACAGAGATATAAATTCCAGTAATTTGAAGTGTAATTTCATCATACAATTTAATTTTCGTTGATACCATCTTCTTTACTTACTAATTATCTCCAGAAATCATTGTAAACAGGAGGTTCTTGGATTCTTACTAGCTTATGAAAATCTATTAGTTTTTAACCACCAAAGTAAAGGATAATACCCGTAAAT
This sequence comes from Solanum sitiens, assembly GCA_016801875.1. NCBI lineage: Eukaryota > Viridiplantae > Streptophyta > Magnoliopsida > Solanales > Solanaceae > Solanum > Solanum sitiens. The sequence goes on from JABWTJ010000060.1 coordinate 1,628,596, forward strand.
GAGAATGAACATGCGAAAGACATTCACACTTACAGAAGAAGAAGGTTCTTCCAGTTCTAATGTGTCAGTACATTGATCATCTGGCTTGGATTCAAACCTTCCTGGCTCTCTAGTTTCAAGGAACCGAGAAACTTGCTTCAAAGAGCGGAAAGTTCGTCCGCTGACAGGATCAATATAATACTGCAAAGGCGATTAAGTGATCACATAAGTACATATTTCCAGTAGAATGCAACTGAAAGAGAAACCACGGAGTAAGTTTGAACTTAAAATAGAGGTTAGGGAAATACATTTCCAGTAATTGGCTAATTGCTAAGCAGGTAGGTATTAAAATATGGAAAAAAACGAGGGAGTTAGTACCGGATCTTTCCTGATTTTGCGTCCCTTTTTCCTGACCTTCAATTCCTTAATCCATCCTGGTGGCAACCCTTCTGATGCAGTCTTCTCAGTAAAACACTATATCGTGGGAAACAGAGGACTGTAAGGGCCAATACAAAAGGAGAACTTCATGTAAAGGAGGTTCCCCTCACAAAAGGGGGAAAAGAAGGTTGCACTACATTGGTAGAAAATATAAATTAACCAATGAGACCTTTTCGGTGCCTTTCTTCTCCATTTCCTTCGTATTAGAACTCTTAGAACAATTACTGTCAACACTGCTAAGATAGTGAAGAACGTCCGCCTTGGAGCAGAATTTGAGTCCTTTTGAGGGATCAATATACCACTGCAATAAACACAATAGATACAGTTAAAAACTCCAGAAGTGTAGTTTAGTGGTTAGGAACCAGCAAGGAGGAGAGGAATAACCATATTATTGTTTTCACAGTTCTATTCTTAAAAATGTACATGGATTTAAGGTGGGAGAGCAGAAAGCACTCACAGGACTATGAAGCGGTTAATGTGTGCTGCTGCGCATTAGGAAGAAGACATAGCACAACAAGGAAAACTGCAAGTGGTGGTGTGCATGGATATGACGGGTAGAACTGTTATAGGACAACACAGTTTCTTAATGAATAAACAAAATTCATCCTTTCCCTTCACTTTTTCTGGAAAAGAGAATTTATAATGGCATCGCATTCAAGCAAAATTTCCAAACTTGGTATTTTCTATTAATAGCACAGATTGCAGTATGTAGTTTGTCCATTTTGGCAAAGATAAAATGGTCCTCACAAGGAAAATTCTACAAGAAGGGTTATAAGATAGCAGACTGTGAATCTGAGCTGACTTCCTGCCACACACCATTCAAAGAATCTTAAATTTTCTCCACATTTTAAACAAAATGAAATGTTAGGTTCACTGGCATCTCCTAATTCTAAAAACACCAAAAGCACAATAGGCACCTTATCTTCCAAAAACGAATAGCAGATCACCAAAATCAATCAACATAAATACACATCAATGTTAGAGATCAAAGCTTAGATTAAATACATCTTTAAGATGTGCACCATAATACCAATGTGGTGAATGGTAAAAGAAATTTTAAGGATTATGGGGTTAATGTTTTAAGATATACAAACAGTTTGAGGGCTGAAATTCAATTATAAGATGCTAGCAGACAGAATTTGGGGGGAAAGAACATATAAACAATATTAGCAACAATTTAAATAGGGGAACATAAAACCCCTCTAATTTGTCCCTATTTTTCTTACTACACACCGAACCTTGTAGGATTCCTATGACCCCCTATCATTGTCCGAAGTGAAATTATTAGTTTATTACCACCCATGAGACAACAAGATTTAAGTCAATTAGGTATAATTGACAAGCCATCCACGGCAGATTCATTGTCATTTCTCTTTCCAAAAACAGTTTTTTTAAAAGCCATTTTTCAACCATTCTCTCTCCCAAGGGCGGACCCACATTGAGTGAAGGGGTGTCGAGCAACACTGTTTCATCGATTTTTTTTACCATATATATATATATGTGTTACTATTGTGCATAAAAGCATAGACATAACAAAAGGATCAGATGTGAGAACCTAGCACTATTCCAAGGACATGGCTTGTGAACATAGAGACTACAAAAGCATCAGATGTGAGAACCTAGCATCATTCCAAGGACAAGACACTCAGCTTGTGAACATAGAAAATACAAAAGCATCAGCTGTGAGAACTACTAGCATCATTCCAAGCACAAGACACGCGGCTTGTGAACATAGAAAATACAAAAGCATCAGCTGTGAGAACCAATAGCATCATTCCAAGCACAAGACACGCGGCTTGTGAACATAGAAAATACAAAAGCATCAGCTGTGAGAACCACTAGCATCATTCCAAGCACAAGACACGCGGCTTGTGAACATAGAAAAAACAAAAGCATCATATGTGAGAACCACTAGCATCATTCCAAGGACAAGACACGCGGCTTGTGAACATAAAACTAAGTTATTCAATCCATTATGTAATCTAACAAAGGGAATTTAATCCTTACTATAGAGGAGACAACAGTTGAGGACCAAGTCAAAATGGTGCCTCACTAAACTTCACATGCAATGGTTGACATATCATACTACTACGGCTCCACAAGACCACCCACCTACCCAGCCACTCCCCTCAAAAGTAAAAATGGATTTAAAGAAAGTCATAAGCCATAAACAGCCTGAGAAGAGTTTAAATGGAGTAACATAGCTAGTGAAGATTCATATAGCCTACCCTAACTAGCTTGGAACTGAGGCATGGCTGTTGTTGCTTCAGCCAGAGACAATTTACTGGCTGGAGATGAAAAGTAATGCATGACAAGCTATATACGAAAGTTCAACCAATCACTAGAACTAGAACATTTCATATACTTATATTATCCAGGCATTACAAGGTTCAACAAACAAGTGCATGTTGAATTCTTTACCTACTTCAGCCACAAAAGCAAACCAGCACCTCTTCAGTTAAAACCTTGTTCAGAGCAAGAAGACTAACTCCCAAAACATGCCATTTTTTTTCTCTGAAAGTGATGTCTGGATCAGCGCTTGCATGCAGCACAACAAAATATCCCTTACTAAGTTCAATTACTTTGCCTAATTTGTCTATACAGATGAAGCATGGCATCAAGCTTGCACATTTATCCAACAAGGAGAAGAAACAAAGTAGTAGCCCTTATTTACACAACCAGGTAAATAGTTATGGGAAGCAAAGTTGCGGTTTTGTATTATATTACTACAGATTAAGCCAAGAACAACAGTTGAAATGGAAGATCAGAAATGAATAGAACAAAGCATCAATCTTTATCATCCCAAAAGCAAAATACAAACAAAAACAAATATAAGATTAAGAAAAGAGGAATGAACAAGAAAGCACCTTTTCTTTCTTTCCTTTGCGTGTTCTAACCTCTACCTTCCACCCATCAGGAACCCAATTGGGCAAACCCCTTTTCTTTCCCATCTCACCTAAATTATCAACTAACCCCACAAAACCAAATCAATCTCCAAGTACCCAAAAAAAAATCAAATCTTGCCAAGAACTGTCCTACCCTTTTTACAAAAAAGTGTGAAAATGTGTGTGTATACTTAAGGGGAGGACACCAGTCACACCACTATGTTGTGTTGTCTTCTCTTTTCTTTGACTCTACTTACAGAGTAGGGCAAATGGGGACATCATGGGGTTAAGGGGTGGGGGTTGCAGAATCAGACAAATACCACATGTCTGCCAAACTCTCTCTCAATTTCAAAAACTTGCAATTTGAGGCAAACCAAAATGTCTTTAGTCTTTACGATGACGATTCTTTAATCCTATCCTTCTAAATCAACAAAAACAAAGAAGAAAAAGAAAAACTCTACTAGTTAATGTTAGGTGTATTTTCACACCTGTTTGTTTTTTCTTTGTTGTTTGGCCTTTATCTCAGCTCCATTAACGCAGCAGCTGTCCAAAGTCAGTGGATGGTCGGTTCGAAATTTTAGTCTCATATACAAATCTGATGTATAACTGAATGAGTCAGTTTGGTTTTAGTTATTAAAAAATTTATCGTTTCGTCCCGATTTATAAAACATATTTTTTACGAAATAATTTATTATCATAAATTTTAACTAATCAAATAATTGTTTCATAAATTGAGATTAATGTATTTGTCCTTTCCATAACTTTTCCACCAAGTCTTTTTGGAAACATCTAGAATAAAATCAAATACAAAAAATGTATCATTCTTTATCTAGTTTAAACTCATATTATATTATTATAATTCATATAACTTAATTCAATGATTCAAATTCATATTATATTATTATAATTTGTATAACTTAATTCAATGATTCAAATATTTATTGATGAATTATATATTCATTTACTCCTGATTTTAGTATCATAATTTTCTTATTAATATTAATTCTAAAATAATATGTCACCGTTCTGAGGAACCCTGTGAATGCATTTAAATGATATTTGACCAAAAAAAGAAAAAGGAAAGACCACAAAGAAAAAAGTTTGTATTTGTTTGATATTTAAAGCCAGAAAACAAAAAGGACCCACAAAGAAAAGAATAATTTATTTTATTCAATAACAAATTAGTTGAATGGTTCAAATTTTGTCAAAAGAATTCTCTCTTTTAACTCATGTGATACAATTATTAGGAACATCAACTGTTACAAAGGTTACATAATTGAAAATTACTTATAAATACAAATGGAAAAAATTAATATTATCTCTATCTAAACAATTATAAATCCTCAACTACTTTTTAAGTCAGGTTAAGTTGCAGTTACACTTTTTTCAAAATCCTCCTTTATCCATAGTTAGTACTTAGTAGGCCTAATAAGTAATAAACCCACCCCCCCCCACCCCCCAATAGCTTCTTTCCTCTCTTTTTTCCTACCACAAAATATTTTAATCATATTTTTTGAAGAAAATAAGATTAATTTTTTTTAGCAATATCTAGTCAAAATAATTTTTCATGCAGTGAAAAAAGTCCGATTTAGAATTTTCATGATCGTGAGAAGAGGCAAGATATTAATAATATCTCAAGATACCTATTATGTTCAAATAACTTTGATACTTTATTGAAGACTACGGGAAAGCGAATAAGGTTAACAGAGAATGACAATGATTTGATCCAAGAAAAACAGGTTTCACCATCTACTTTAAATAGCAAATTAAGTCCAGAAGTTTCCGTATTTGTGCCTAAATGTGTGCTTGCAAAGAAAAATGAAACAAAGGGTCTAAGTGTCAAATACAATTGTTTGGACGAGGATTCTCTTGATGAAGACGAGGAAGACAATGTTGGACATATGCTTTGATAGAGTGGCTAATGAAGGGGACATATCATCTAGGCAACAAAGAAGTGGAAGCAACAAAAAGACACATGGAAGACAATATAGTTGTGACCGTAAAATGAATGAGGAGAATTTGCTTCAACGCACCTACCGATGCGATAGGCAAAGCAGAACCATTTGACAATATTAATAGGTTCAACTAGATACAATAAATCCATAAAGAAGGTATATATTATCAAGTGTTGTTGGATAGGTTTGAAGAAGAAGATAAGAGAAAAATATTTCAAGTTACTTTTGATGGACCATCAATTTTTTTTTAATTCATGTTTTTGTAATATAATGTTTGAGATTGAACTTAACTTTCTTCTTGATTGACATATTTTTACATTATTTAAGCATCCTCATTTGTAATATCATCATGAAGTGTATTACAAACTTTGTGATGATCAGAAAATACTTAGTTCTATCTGGCTTTTATTTTCTTCATTCTTCTTAGATAGCAGAAGTTAGGTACTTTATTAGGATTGATAAGGTACGGAACCCTCTTTGCTTGTACTTGTCTCTATTAATATTTTTTATGTTTAATAAATGCCACTAGACACTGCCTAGTAGTAAATTTGTTTTTAAAAAAATAAAAAATTTAGCAATATCAAATAGTTGAGTTCCAAAATTGGACATTTTGCTTTTTTTTTTGGCCAATGATCCTAGAGTTTAATTTTTTGCAAGGGGATTTTTATAAATTGTCCGATAGAGCGGATAAAAAAAGTTATTTAGATGGTAAATATTTTTTATCTTCATCTCGAAGGTTGTGATCGATTAAAATCAGGAGCAAAAAAGGATGAAAACTCATCGGAGGGGGGTAAAATGAAGAGATAGTGTGATTAGCGTATGTTTTTTTAAAAGAAAATAACGTTTTTTCAACAATTGTGACAATAGTTTTCTTTTGAACAATAGTGTATACATGGTATAATTGTGCATATAGTATATACGTTGATATATTGTATATACTGCACGCAGATACAAAAGTTATGCCTATAATTCAGAAACATGCGTGATGTGTATCAATATATATTGAGCAACTTTCACATATAGCAAACAAAAAAAATTATATTTGTATGCTATAGCAAAGTTTGCATAATTGTGCTCCATAGCAAATATATAAATGTATGATTCGCTATACATATACAATTGTATGATTTGCTGACCTATTTCGCTGCAATTGTATAATTCGCTGGCCTATTTCGCTGCAATTGTATAATTCGCTGGCCTATTTCGCTGCAATATCTGTATAAAATTTGCATTTGTATACAATTGAATCGAAGTAAAATGTTTGTATATTGTATAATTATAAGTGTATAGGAAGAAGATATATGTTTTTGCATGTGTATATACAATTTTCTCTCGCTTTATACAAAACAGAAACACAATTTATACACTTCTGTTGTATAAAGCGAGAGAAAATTGTATTTCGCTGCAATTGTATAATTTGCAATTGTATAATTCGCTGGCTATTTCGCTGCAATATCTATATAAAATTTGCATTTGTATACAATTTAATCTAGGTAAAATATTTGTATATTGTATAATTAAGTGTATAGCAAGAAGATATATGTTTTTGCATGTGTATATATAATTTTCTATCGCTTTATACAAAACAGAAACACAATTTATACACTTCTGTTCTATAAAGCGAGAGTGGCGAGCGAGAATGGGAGAGTGGCGAGCGAGAGTTTAGGGAGAGAAGCGACTGACAAACGTTTGCTACGGGGCACAATTAAATCAAACAGTAGCTACTCTATTTATTATAGATTATTAATTTGCTATTCTGTACAATTATAACATAATATTTACAATAAAATATAAATATAGTTATATTTTATAATTATTCTAAAAGTCATTAAAGTATAATTGTGGAGGATAATAATTAAACATTCCTATATACAATATATACACTAATAGTGTTTTATTTTGTATATATTTTGATTACATTAATAAACTAGTTGGCATCTAAAACTTTCCTACTAAATTTCATCTATGTTTAGTGGACTAAAATTTGAAAAAAATAAATGTTTTTTTATTGATATTGTAACAAGTTATTAGAGATCGTTTCCTCTTTGTGTAACAAAAGTAATCAAGATTGGTTATCTATTTCATTATTTAATCGTAGTTAAAAATGGAGTCTAATATAGTATAAAGATCTTACCATCTATCTTACATAAAAAGAAAAATCTAGTCCATGCAACTCTTATTCCACTTTTGAAAATTTTGACATCATGAATATATACATGTAATTGAAAATTGTATACATTTCTAGTCTATCTAATACTATTAATTTCCATTAGAATTCTTACAAAGTAAGCTTGATGACCCTTACAAAACGGTAGTGTCTGGACAAACTAGATACGTCCTCTTTGACTCTTTAGTTGGAATGTGTTCGAACTTCAGTATTTAAAATTTCGATGAAATTTTGAACTAATTGGATCGATCCAAGATCAATTGTGAAGAGGGTTTGGTCCACTAGGGACTAATCTCCTTGACACTATGTGCAATTTCTTCCCTTTTGCATAATGAGGAATTGTATTAAAGTACCTCAAAAAAGTTGAATAGAACTTGACTCTTATTCTTTCTTCATTTTCATCATAATTTTTTTCCTTGCAGCTGCATATTTGGACATTTCCCAAGAAAATTATTGTCATAGTTATCATGAACAATAACAAAAATGATCTAATCCCCATTTTTATTGAAAGAGGTCCAGAAAAGGGGATTTTTCTAAATGATGGAACTTGGATTATTAATGTTGAATTTATATATATATAGGCAAATGGAAAAATTTAGTTAGAAAAAAAAATCATATTAGTAGAAGTAATCTTAGAATTTTTAAAAAATGGTTTAACTTGGCTTAAAGTCAAATTGAGCATTTTGCAAGTAATTGGAGTTGACCTTTATATAACCAAAACACAACCATGTCCAATCACTTTGTCTGGTGCTCAACAACCCCATTAATTAAAATGATTAAACAAACTAGTATTTATTTTGATAGTACAAAAGATAGATATATTATAGATAAATTCTAATATGATTTAATATAAAAATTCATTACATAATCAGTATACATCACAATAAAAATAACTTTTAACGATAATAAATATTGACATTTATAAAGATTGCTGAAGTTTTCACTAACATTAGTTAAGTATCATTAGAACTAATATTACTAAAAGCTTCAGAGTCATATATAAAGAGTACTGTTTGCCGCTAAAAATATTTTAATTGGCGTTAATTATCATTTTTGATGTGATGATATATACCCCATTTGTCAAACATCATAAGGTCACAATATTTATTATTAAAAAAATAAAAGAAAATAAAAAGGTCTTCTTTTCTTTGCCGTACATGAAGTATCTATATGGGCATGGGAAAAATAACTTGGAATCCTAGTTTGTCCTTATTATTGTGAATTAAGACTTCCAAAGAAATGAATATATTTTTATTAAAAATGGTTTATTATATTAAATTAGAAAAGCCAAGCTGATAATGTGGCATCTTGTGCAGGCTGCTCAATAATTTAATAATGTTTTAAAAAACAGATAATGACAGTACAACGTCATTAATCAACGTGGCCACACGTCTGAATTTGTATCAATATTTTGCATAATTTTTGAAAAAAAGTCATATTAATTTGTGCGGTGTGAGATAGGCCATCAATTCTATTAAAAGTATCAATAATTGATTTTAAGACTCGAATTTTAGAGAATGGAGTTGACTTGTTTGTTTGTATTGTGTTTCATTCATCTGTACTATTCCTATGCTATGAACTGTGACATTGGCATGGATAATGACTGGGGATCATTAATCTAATGCTTAATTGCATAACTCCATTATCAATTTTTTAATTAAAAGTTTATGGCTAATAAAAATTACAAAATCCTTCAACCTTTATCCTATTCCCCAAGATTCCTAGTCTACAAGTTGTAGTAAGTTATTATAGCTAGCAAACAAGTTATGATTAATCTAATTCGCAGGATCAACATGAGCTGTGATGCCGTGAGATTGTTTTATCCTTAGTAAAAGAAAATCGTTTAATAGGTCTCAGATTTGAAATTTGGGTACGGAAAAAAATCGTATTGAGAGCGTCAATAAATAGTTATTGCAAGTGAAGTGCATAATTGTCAAGAAACATCCTACAAAGGTTGGCTGATGAATAAAAGAAAAGAACATCAATTCCATTATCAAGTTGTACATACATAGTAATTGGGCAAGTATAGTACATCAATGCAAACAGAACAGTAATATTCTAATTTCTATGTATAGTAAAAAGAAAGAAAATTATATATGTTCGATCGACAAGGGCTCTGGTGAAGTGGTAAATACACCTTCATCCTTAACCAGAGGTCTCATATTCGAGTTTCCTTGGCGGAGCCTGGGTGGGAAACCAAAAAATATATGTTCAGTTGTGAAGAGGATTTGGTCCTCCAGGAACAAGATGATCTGCGGCACCAGCATGAACTGAAACAAAATTCTTGCTACCTCTTAGCTTTACAGACTGATAAGCTGCAGTTAAATGTCTGCAATCGGCGTAGCGGAATGCTACAAGAACCAAAACCAAAATCAAAACCAGGAGAAGAAGTAATGAAGTGGGAGGTTTCATGATTTGAGTAAAACTGAGGTGTTAGAAGAGAAGACAGGCTGTTTTGTATGTGTTTGTACTAAAGTCTATTTATGAAAGATCAGGCCACGTTCATAGTGGTAGATACAGACAAAGTGGTAGATCAATCAAATGAAACTTGATTTAGACTTCAGATTGACTAAGTACTGATTCTTTCCTCTCTTGTACTGATGCTGTTCAAGCCACATACCTCGACTATTTCATTAAGTACGTGCTACATCATATCAGTACAAGTAACTCTGTCACCAAGGTTTAAAACAGATTGGAAGAAATCACCTTCTGTATTTTGTCTTTGTTGGAATTAGTAATGGACTTCATTGACTGCTAAACCACATGAGTGAAACGCGAAGCCAACTATATGATGAGGTGCGCTATTTGAAGAGCAAGAGAGTTAAAACAGGAATATGGTCTTGAAATTTTACATATACATAGGAAATGTGGTCCAAGCACAAGCAAACAGAAACTAACCGTGCTAGCACTTCTGCGGGCCATAGGGAATATGCAGTACTCCTTTACAGGCATCCCACGTAAAAGGTAAAAGCTGTTAACAATACAGTAATTCCACGAGTAGAGTGTGGTGTATACGTAGTCTTGCTCTTACCTTATGAAGGTAGCGAGGCTAATAACTACATTAGAAATTATATTAGATGCACTTGAGATGAGGGGGGAATTACTACCACTTGCAGACATAGGTAAACTTTACTGATAGGTAATCAAGGAAGAGCTCTATCAACACCTGCCATTGCGGGGATTAAAAGGCTTGTTCATTATTTCATACACAATTAGATAGAGTAACTCGAATACCTAAGGAGTCTATACTCTAGAATCAACATTCATCTGGTACGAGATAAATACACATATCTTCACAAAGCCATGTTTTTGCATCTCCAATAGAACTGTTCTCTCTGAAGTGCTGAGCTTGTTGATGAAAATGGTATGCCAATTAGTCCTTGTCAACATCAACGTCAGACTTGTCCACGGTTTCAGCAACACTGCTTCCAGATGGACCATCTTCCGATGGCTTAGCGCTCTCTGATGCAACAGCTTCTGCTGCCTTGGTTTCAGGATCGGTTGATTCAACAGATTCATCATTAGCTGCACCATCACTTACTGGCACTGTCTGCTTGACAGTCCCAACCTTGACATACTTGCTCATGAATTTATACTCCCAATCTTGCAAGGCCTCAAGCTCAAATGGACCAAGGCCAGAGATATCACCAGTGAGATCTTTTTCCTCAAAGGACATCTTGGCAAGAGCTCTACTAGCATCCTTTCCAGCAAATAATGCATAAGGTCCTCCAGGTCCATAAAACATTCTGCAAGAAAAAGTGAACAGATTTAGACACGAATATACGGTGTTACCTTACAGCACTTAAGTGAGCTACTAAAACAATAATAGTCCCTTAGTAGTTAAACCGATAAGTTTGAAGTTGATCAAGATACCATTTTTGATAGGTAAAGTAGATCAAGATGTTTTTTTCTAAATGAAGGCGGTGTCTGAGTCACTTGTGTGCGCCTCAACTGTTCTACCGGTTACCTACTATCTCCCACCAATACAGGTACCAAATAACGCTACTCACCAAGGCTAGGATCAAGATACTTGGGCATACATTTGGAACAGGAACTCTTTTTTTTTAGATTGGTAAGAAATAAGGAAAGGAACTCATTCAAATCCAATTCGGGGTATTTGATCCTTCAAGGACACAATCCTGGATGGCTGGACAAATTTAATGCACATACAGACTGACAGGATCATATATGAAACAAGGACTAGTTATAAATGTATTTAGACATAAAAATAAATTATTAAATTAATGTTACTAAATCCAAGATTTATTGAAGTAGCAACATCAACATTTCTAAGAGTATGTAAATAGTCCAAACTGGAGATAAGATGAAATGCTTCATGGAGACAAACCAAGTTCACCAGACATAACAAAGTCCATAAATCCAAAATAGAAACTCATTCATAAAAAGACCTGCTTGATCGCAATCCAAAAGATGATTACGATTTCTCTAACTGCTTATGTTAAAACTGACAAATATAGGTCACTCTAGAGAGGATCACATAAAAGTCAGAGTGCTCCAAGAAAGAATCACGGACAAGTCAAGACTGCTTTTTAAGTCCTCGATCCTAAGGACTACCTGGCTGGAAGACCTATACACTTAAACAACCAATGGATAATCCTTGCAAAACAAACTCTTTAACTAGAATGTTCTTCCAATTATCGCACCCATACACCAAAGAGAAAACACATTGATGTTTTTCTTCAATAACAATAATGTCAGGGCCGGCTCATCCTCACCTACTACTCCATCAGATAACTACTACCTATCACTAGCACCGCTACCAGATAACTTGCCCACCAAGGCCTAGTCATATGGAAAGAAATCGCCAAGAATTGAATTTGAACCCTGATCTTCAATTCCATTGAAGCTATATCATACCATTGAGTGTTGCTGATTGTCACACCTACACACTAACTCAATATTTTCAGTATTCAACCAACTCTCATGCCTTTGCCTCTCTATCTTATCTTTATCTACCCTCTCCAAACCCCACTTGTGGGATTACAGTAAGTATGTTGTTGACCAATTCCCGTGCCGAATCCAAGATGCCGTGTACATAGAAAATTTCAGAGTCTGAAAACTTCAGCAAAGTTGAATTTTTATCCGACAACTAAAAAGGCATAAACAGTAAAAGGAAATGAAAAGGAAGATCGATTCTACATCACTAACTCTTTTTCTTTTTTTCTACCAAAAGTTATCCAACTTTCACATAAAGCTTAAAACTTTCCACAATCCCCAAGTTAAAAGACCAAAACCAACAAACAAGAACAAAAAAAAAAAAAAAACCTAACAACACCAAAATTCAAAGTCAAAGCTTCACATAAAGAGTAAAAAAAGATGAAAAACTAACATGAACCCAGAAGACAGAAACAGCTTAAAAACACTTAAAACCCAAACAAAATTACCTGCTCTGTGAAACATCATAGATCTGACCCTTAATTGCCATCAACAAAGGCTTCTTTGAATCAGACCCATCATACTGCTTCAACTCCTCTCCAGAAATCTCTCCAAGTTGAACTGGTGGTGGCAGAGGCTGCTGCTCCTCGAAATCTCTAGGCCTCTGTTGGTGACGATTATCAGGTGAACCAAACAACTCGGATACAACATAGTAGAAAGCAAGTGCTAGAGCAACAAGGGTAAAAAAAGTAGTCGGAGCTAGACCAGTATAAGCTGTAATAGAATCTTTCAATGTTTCCCATAGTTCTACAGCCATAATTGAAGAAGAAGAAACTTGTGAGTTTGCTTCTACTGTTGGGCGAGATGAACAAAGAGAAGTTTCTTGATTTGTGAATTATCACGTTTTGTTTGTTTCTTTATTTACTCATAATTTTCTTGTGCTGTGCGGGACTAGTTGAGCTGTTCATTTTGGACTTTGTGCCCTTTTCATTTGACCAACTTTTTACATTTGTTCTCATTTTATTTAAATTTTTTAAAAAGATTATATACTGTATTCTTTCGTTTTATCGTTTTATCAAGAATGATCTATTTTGATTTGATATAAAATTTAAGAAAATAAATTAGACTTTTAAATTTTGTGGTCTTAAATAAAAATTATATTAAATGTATAAAATTGTCCTTTGATCTTATAGTCTTAAACATGTCACGTGGACAATTAAAATTAAAATGTTTCAAATATAGAAAGAGATCATTCTTTTTTAAATAAACTAAAAAAGAAAAACTTACATAAATATACTATAACAAAAAAATATTTATCATTTATAGCAATAATATTTTTTTTCACTTGATCATTTTTAATTTATTTATAATACAAGTTTAATTCATAGTACAAAGAATAATTTTTTATTCACATATAATACAAATTTTAATGATAAATAATTCATTTATCACACATTTTAATACACGTATGATTCAATGTGTCAAATATTTACCAAACAAACATAATATACTTTGAAAACAATTATAATTCATATATAATTCATATATATTGCATACATAATTCACTTTTAATACATATTGCAGATTTAACATAGTATTGCTCTAAATGATAATAAATAAAAAGTATTGCTAAAATCAATAATTATTTATTAAAATGTATCAATTCATGTAATTTTTCTAGAAGGAGGGGGAAGAATGAGGTTATTCTTTTTTAAATGAATTGGAGTAATAAATAAGAAAAAAATTGATTGCTAAACAAAAAACAATTGTGAGATTTTTACATTGGTATATGAAATTTTAAAAAAAGTGGTTCATCATACTCACAAATGCTCCTATTTTGGATGTTTTTCTAATTTTGCTACAATAATGTTTTCTTTAATTTTTGTTCTTTTATATTTAGTTAAAAAAATAAGTGATTTGAAAATATTTTGACATCAAAATGATTAAAAATTTGTAAGACATAATTTATATTTTTGTGTCATAGTATTGTTAAAGACATAACAAGATACAGTGAAATCGAAAAAATATTTTTTATGACATAAGAGTTCGTATCGTAATATCCTACATGTTATGTCGTAAATAGATATAATAATTACGTCATTTGCTTCTGAGATCGAAATATCAAATGATTTTTCATAGTATAAACTATATATTTTTATCATAATATTCACAAATTACTCATATGTTGAGAGGATAATAATGTATTTAAGAAAAAATATGAAATCAATTTTTTTTCTCCGGAAAAAGAAAACATACCCCCAAAAGCATTTTTTTTAAACACCACAACAAATTTTGAAAAATGCTATATAACTGATATTATATAACCTAATTTCTACCAACTTTATATCAAGCGAGCCCAATAATTTAATATTAGAAGATAAAAAAAATTTAGACTTGGGCCAAGTAAATTAGGATTGGATAGATAAAAGTAGGGATAATTGTATATAATAGCAAATTAATAATCTAAAATAAATGAAGTAGCTATGGTTTGATTTAATTGTGCTCCATAGCAAATATTTGCCAAAGTTTGCCAGTCGCATCTCTCCCAAAAATCTTGCTCGCCACTCTCCCTCTGCTCGCCTCTCTTGCTTTATACACAGAAGTGTATAATTGTGTTTCTGTTTTGTATAAAGCGAGAGAAAATTGTATATACACATGCAAAAACATATATCTTCGTGCTATACACTTAATTATACAATTTACAAATATTTTACTTCGATTTAATTGTAGACAAATGTAAATTTTATACAAATATTGCAGCAAAAAAGGCCAACGAATTATACAATTGCAGTGAAATACAATTTTCTCTCGCTTTATACAACAGAAGTGTATAAATTGTGTTTCTATTTTTGTATAAAGCGAGAGAAAAACATATATCTTCTTCCCATACACTTATAATTATACAATATACAAATATTTTACTTCGATTCAATTGTATGCAAAACAAATTTTATACAGATATTGCAGCGAAATAGGCAGCGAATTATACAATTGTGCATTATACAATAGCAGTGAAATAGGCCAGCGAATTATACAATTGTAGCGAAATAGGCCAACGAATTAGTATTGTAATCTACAAATATTTATTTTTTATTAAATATAAATAAGAGGGGCAGAAAATAAACACTTAAAATATATAGGGCAAAAATACAAATTTTAGTACGTGATATTTGGTTTTATTTTTCTCAAAATAAAAGATACTCCCTCTTTTTTATTTTCTTGAGGAACATATGCCTTCGTGTAAAAAGCCAAATATTAAAAGAGTTGGTATATGATAGGTCAATAATATATCTAAATTATTTTAATATTTAAAATTTTATGTTTAAACTATTGAGACGATGGTTTTCTATCATTAATAATTTGCGAAAGACACCTTAACTAATTTCCAATAATATCATATAAACTAACTAATTTGATATAGTATAAGTTATAACAATAAACTATTTTCACAAAATATGGAGAAATTTAAAATTTATAGTTTGTCAATGTTTTTTTTATTTCAATTAATCACATGTAGGTGACGACAATTATTATATAATGTGATTGAATACCATTTGAACACTCAACTTAACAGATATTAGGTAGAAAATGGCATTTAATTCATACTAAACTTTGTTGACAACGAAGATATAGTTTAATGTTATAGTGGCATGAAAATTGAAAAAAACTTTGCCAACTCTAATAAGTTAATTAATGAGCAACTTTTACATGTAACAAACATAAAATTTATATTTGTATGTAGGGGTATCAAATGGGTGGGTTAGGTTGAAATTGAAAATATTACAATGGTTGAATAAAAACCGGGTTGGGTTTTGACCTGCCCAAGTTTACTTTGGGCTCAAATGGGCTAAAAAACGAGTTGGGTCTTGACCCGCCAAATTTGATCCGATTAATCTCAATAATTTAACATAGTGATATTTAACTTTTATAATCACAATTTGAATTTCCGCTTAAGAATTTTTTGTTAAAAAAATAATAAATTGATAGATAAATCATAAATATGTTAAATCGATAATAATTTATACTTTCAATATATGAACATATCTTAATAAAAAGTTCTAAAACGGGTTGAAATTGGAGATTGAATTGGGCTCAATTGAGAATTCTCTTCAAATGGGTTAAGCTTGAATGAGTTGAGATTGAACCCAATTCAAATTATCTTGAGTTCAACCCTTAAAATTCTGGGCGGGTTGGGCAAGTTACCATGTTTGGGTTCATTTTTGACACCTATTTGTTTGTTATAGCAAAGTTTACATAATTGCGCTCCATAGCAAACATAAATATGTATAATTTTATACATATACAATATAAAGCAGTTGTATACAAATCAATTGTATAATTTGTGTATGTATAAGACGAGAAAGAGAAAAAGATAAAAGAAAATTGGGCAGGAATATTTGTATTGTCTAATTATAAGTGTATAGGACGAAGATATATGTATTTGCAAGTGTATACACAATTTTCTCTCACTTTATACAAATAGAAACACAATTTATACATTTCGTTTCTGTTTGTATAAGCGATAGAGGTGAGGGTGACGAGCGAGATCTGAGAGAGGGGAACGAAAATATATGTATATATACAATTTTTCTCGCTTTATACAAACAAAAACGCATTTTATACACTTGTGTTTGTATAAAAGTGAGAGGGAGCGAACGAGAGACGTAACGAGAGAGGGAGAGTGGCGAGCGAGAGTTTGAGGGAGAGAGGTGACTGACAAACAATTTGCTACAGGGTACAATTAAATTAAAGTGTGGTTATAACATTTAATTTGATTTATTAGTTTGTCATTATATACAATTTTCCCTTAATTAATCAAGGTTTTACATTAAAGATTTCAGAATTTAGACTTTACGATATTCTTTAGGATTCTAAGATAAAATAAGTTGAATTTTTTGTTTGCTTTTATCAAAATGTACCTTAAATGTTGCACTTCCAGTGAGTTTCAACACAACTGTCACGATACGTTAGTACCCCTAGTCGTAACATGATGCTTGCAGACACATTTAATCCCAAGTTAATCCATGATTAACATATATAGTACTTGTAAAAAAACTAAATGCAGAAGCTAAACTGAAATATATGATGCGTTCGGATGATTAAAATTGAATACTCAAAAATGATTTCATCAAAACATACTCATAGCTAAAAAAAAAAACAAACTAACATCTAACTGACTGTATCTAAAAGCCTCTACTAGAATGAGTTGTTAGGACAAGCCTCCAAATAACTCTAATTGTTGAAATAACAAATACTGAAGAAATATAAAGATTATCCTTGAAAGATGAAGACTAGCCTATCATATTATTGAGATGATCAAAGTCGTTCTAATCACAAACTAAATGTTGAATGTACAAACTTATATTATCAAACAATATAGTGCAAAGAGTATGTGATCATTACTTTGGATATACTTAGTATGAGAGACATGCATCACAAGTATACTAAGTTGAATTGATATACCAATTTAGAGTAGATTAACTGATGCAATGATCAAGTAAAATAATATGGAGACTGATAAGTACTAGAACAGAAATAAACTAAGTCATGGTCATGGTCATGTAATATCTGAAAAGCTAGATTGAACTATGGGAGATTCTAAAACCTCATTTGCTTGCACTTAATGGAGGTTTGAAATCATTCAGATTCGCTTCATTAAGTATGTTTATTTTGGAGGACTGAATTTTAATTATTCAGATTCAGTTCATTAAGTTTGTTTTATTTTCTTGTAAAGCCTCTTAATGAGTCTGAATATATTTGAATGAATCAGATCTATAAAACACTCTTAACATCATTCAGACTAAAAAATAAGACTTCTATCTTAATTCAACTACATCACAACAAACTCATAAAAGTTGTTTTGTTATTTAATTAATGTTAATTACATGCTTACCATTAAAATGTCCTTTATTCTTATTAACTTAATATACGTCTTTACATTCATAAACTAATCAATATATTTGAATTGATAAGCACTCCCATGATATAATATTCAGCACGATTTCAGAAAATAAGAAAATATTAATTATTTGATCGATGACAATAACAAATGACTATTATAAAATAAAATACTTTCATAAACATTATTTTACTACTCTATGTAAACTATTTTACATTGCATTATATTAGATTATCAAAGTTTTTTATTGCAAAGAACAAACATATTAATGATGTAACTTAATGTTAAATTCTTAAAAGATAAATTATATTACTTTATTACGATAAAAATATTCAAAATATTATTTTCTATAAAGAAAAACTATTATACTAAAATGAGGTTTTAATAATATTTCATTGACATATCGTTTAATTTCATATGCATAGGTATTGAAAATAAACAGTCCTAATAATTTAGTATTTAGATTCAGAGACAACATCTTAATATTCATATGTTTATTTAGATTTACACATCTAAAATTTTAATGCACATCTTAATATTAGATGTATATTCAGATTTAGAAGTTTTAATCTTAATAGAAACAAATGCCTAAAACTAACATATAGTTATGCAAGTTAGGCATAGAGTTTGATGCATTATTCCCATAAAAAAGGGCCTAATATGGATTAACAAGGTATATAGATTGATCTGACGTAATACAACTAAGATGATAATATGCGCCTACAAAGGCTATGTAGAAATAATTAAACACTTTAGTTGATACCATCTTGTGCATAAATACTAAAAATACTAAACATGGTCTGATCATGAAAATCTAAAAACATGAAAATTCAAAAACACATTATATTCGAAGGGCTCATCAGGTAAAACATATTGAGAATCATGAGAAGGTTGATAATGAAGAGAAATAGAATTACTTTAAAGTCATGTTAACCATAAGAATCCTAAAACATTAGGTAATTAAATATCTAAAATTATAAGATTTTTCTAGGACTCAATGGATGAAATATCGGTTTCAGGACTTGATTTACGAGACAATCTATGATCCGTAAACTTGCCTCGTAAAATTTAGGTAAATTTTCATGCTTCTAAAGTTGATTCTACGAGCCTTATTTACAGTTTGTGATTTTATTTACGACCCGCAAAATGCTGCTCGTAGATCTCAAAATTCCTACAAACTTAATTTCTCAACTTTCAAGATCTGATCTAGACTTAAAACTTTTGGGATGTTACAATAACATAGTAAATATATAGAATAGATTTTGAAAAATCTTATTTATCACTATCATTTTTTACAGTTTCATATTTAAGCTATTAAATATTTTTATTACCTCTTGAACTATAATTTTCTTTAAATTGAAAACCCCTTATTGAATGTGTGCTAAACTATTGGAATAACTTGATGAGAAATGTGTGAGGGAAGAGAATGTTAAACTGAATCCACTTTACACAATGAGTTCATAATTGTTCACAGGTGAACATTTTATCATTTGGGTTTGAAATTAGTGAAACGGTATTAATTTGGGGAATATTTTAACCGAATTTACTCAAAACAAAAAATAAAAAATTTACATATAACGTTACTTGAAAGTCTTTGAAAGAGCTTTTTAAGTTTGATGTAGCATGTCATATTCCTCCAAGGAGTTTAGGTACAGAACTCGAAAGACAACATAAAAAAATAATATGTTTGGTCAAATTTTTAAATTCGACTTATTTTGAAAGTGCTTTTAAATTTTTTTACTTTTGATGAGTAATAATTTGTGTTTGACTAATCAATTTTTTTATAAAATAAAAAAAACACTATTGAGCGCGAATTAGTGTTTAACCAAACTTATAAAAAGTGTTTCCGAGGAGAAAAAAAATTCAAGTTTTAAAAGAACTTTGCTACTCCCCACAAATACTTATTTTTCCCTAACTTTGTCAACACCTCACTTTTTTTTGGGGTTGAGAAATAACCACTCAAAAGCTTGTCAAACATGCTATAAAATTACAATACGTAAAATAGATAATGAGAAACAAGCACAAAAGATCGTAGAAACACGAAGAACATGAAAACCACCCAGTCAAAGAGAATAAACGTACAACACAGAAGTAGCATTGCAAGGTTTTTAAGTTTACACATTATACTGCACCTTCAACAAATGAAGCAAAAAATTCCTAAAGTTTTCAAATTGCAAGAGACTTCACCTCATCCACTTTCCAGAGGTCTGCATACTTATACCACCTCATGGAGCCTTCATCATTTCGAGTGCGCTGACACATGATGCAAGAGTCACTCATGCAGGTTAGGAATTTGTCCAACCTAGATGCTTTTTTGAGAATGGATTCATCAAGCTCGGTCAGAATTTTCATCGGTGCAGGTGGAGGAAGGTCTTCAGTAATTATGCAATGCGATATGTTGAGCACTTTCAACTTTTTTAACCCCTCCAAGAGAATAACCAAAGCATATTTAGGTAACTCCGTACACCTCACACTCAACACTTTCAAGTTTGGAAGAAATGCGACCAGTGCAGATGCAAGCAGTACATCGCAGGGGTCCATAATCTTTAGCTCAGAAATTTTTTGGCAACTCCTTCCAATTCTCTCGATGACATAGGCAGGTTCTTCTAAACTAGGCATCGTCAGTGATTCAAGATCTTTCCATTCCTGAAAAGCACTGCATATTGTTTGCTTTTCTAGTTTTTCCCAAGCAGGCATAACAAGGCGTTTAAGCCGTGGACACCTGAAAAAGAGGAGATTTAATTAGCTGTCCAATTCATTTTCACAGTAATTTTTGCTTCTCCGGTACTAAATATACAATAGAAAATTATATCAGAAGCCTGAACTCTCAAACAATGAAGCTATACAGTTTCTTTATTTAAGGTATAATACTATAGAAGGATTAAAGTTTAACAGGGGAATACCTCTTGGCTGTATAAGTCAGCTGATTGTTGTCAACATACAAATTATAATGGAAGATCAACGTCAGTATGTTTCCACGACTAAGGTTCAAGCAGATCTTTAGGATGCGGGTCAATTTTTCACGAGATGGAGTATCGACAAATACATACGGCGGTGCTCTAGTTTTGATGAAATTTGACTGCATTACTGACAAGTCCAGTGTTTTCCAGAGACGTTGGTCAGAACAAGCCAATTGCCATGCAGGACAAACTTGAGGAATCAGAGACATCAACTGGAAAAGGTCAAAGGACTGGAATATATTCACCAGCATATCAATATTAAGGTCCTCCCATCTCCTTACCGGAGAATTTTCTTCTTCCATTACAACAGCTTCAATCTTTTTTTGTTTTTGAAATGACATCATAAAAGCTTCAATCTCCTAAGTTCCTGTAGAACCAAGAAAGGTTATTACTTCTCTAGATCCAAGAAGAAGAATTGAACTCCTGACATCAAATTGATGTTGCTTATTGTCATCTGTGTTCTAATTTATTTACTCAGACCATGAAGAATAAAAGGTTAAGCCCGGCAACATAAAGAAACATAGAAGAGAGTACAAATACGTCCGATGCCCAAAAAATGAAGAATCTAGGAAAATATAACATGGAACTTAAGTTGGTTGTACATAACGACAGAGAACTAAGTTCTTGCTGGCATAACTGACGGAAGTATCACATTCTGGATAAAAATAATCATTATTGAGAGCAAAATCATGCAAAATCAAAGAAAATATTGGAACTCGTCTTACGTTCCTCATAAACCTAGTGTCGTTATTCTTCGGTAACATGGAGGATGATCGCTTCTACTACAACCGTCTCTAACTTAACTTGGCCAGTGATCTCAACGATTTCTCATCGAAGGTAAATCAGTAATATCCTACCTTATACGGTATATCCCTCCAACCAAATTTCCATACATTTTTCAATTGCCTTCCAAATAAAGTAAGGAGATTTAATTCTGAGATTTCTTTTCTCTCAACTTTCTTTTCATTAATTTCTAAGCTCAAATGTACTTCTCTTCTGCATCTTCTTGATACACTTGATGAAGTTTTTTACCTCAACAGAAAAATTATAATCTTAGCTTCCTCTTTTTTTTTCCACTTACATTTTATAACACAATTCCAAGCATAGTTCTAACCAGTGTACCGGAAGCCCTTTCTGATTTTCTTAAAACATAAAAAACAAAAGAGGGCCTTAAAGCAAATGTATCTTTACTATAAGAATTGTATATAAACCTAAAAATATATGAATCTGTGCAGCAAACTACATTTTTAAATTAGCCAATGGGAACTCATAGACCAAGTGCGAAGCCCTATGAATTTTTATAATTCATTCGGGCTAGATTCAAGCTAAAGAATCCAATTTAATTGAACCCAAGCAACATGAGGTGACTTGAGTGGAGAGAAGTTATTACATGCTTGGGGATAATTGTTTCATAAACCATTGAGAGTTGGACTAAAGGGATACCTAGGATTTTAATTTTTATGTAATGGGAGTTAAATGGAAATGTCAGCTACATTTCACAGTGAAAGAATGTTATAGCCAACTATGCTTACAAAGTGAAGCACCTGCTAGATGGCCATGGAAGTTAGTATGGAAGACTTATCTACCTATGAGTGCTTCAGTTGGATCAAACTAAACAATGCTTGCCTTACTCTAGACAACCTGAATAGGTAAGGATTACAGTAGGTCCACAGATGTTATTTTGCAAGAAAACTCAGGAGACAGTCAACCACCTGTTTCTTTACTGCCCATGGGCATATGAGCAATGGAACATGTTCCTATGCTTTTTTAATGTAAGTTGGTGATGCCACAAAGATAAGAGATGCCAAGATGTTTTGGAGTCTACGCACAGTTGATAACGCTAGACAAAAATATTTGTGGTAATAAGAGTTCTTGATAAACATCAATACACCCAAAAATGTTGAGAATATCAGAAATACCAGAAAAAAATTACTAGTAAAGATTATGGAAACTTACCAATGGAAGAATAGAAATATTGGTATATGCTTGAGCAAGGAGGGGGAGAAGTATGAAAACACGGCGGAGAAGAAAAGCAAGAGGCATTGAAGGTTTTGTGGAATAAAGAGTGTTAATTGAAAAGAGCCTGAATAATATTAAGACTTTGCTACAAGTCTGATTAATGGCATAATAATATCCGTTAAGCGGTTTTAAACGAAACAAAAACTAATGCACTTAATTGGTTGAATCTGAATGATTAAGATTCATATCTTACAAACAAATGCACTTAATTGTCTGAATCTGAACAATTCAGATTAAGACCTCCATTAAGTGCAAACAAATTAGGCATGAGTGATGTTTGCCTCTAAAGTGCTAGTTGCCGACTGATTTCCATAGGAAGGGAACAAACATTAGAGTTTTAGCAGCTGATATGAAGCCTACGCCAATCTTTTCTCTCATAAACTACTAATCCTCTATTACGGAGCTTAGATGTTAGGTGCCTCAAAATCCAAATCTCTTTTTTAGAAAGATAAGACAGAATAACGAGAGCACCATTTGCATTATTTAACCTATGCAGGTCAAACATGATGTTACAATTTTTTTTTGGATAACTATGAGAAGTCTGTAAAAACATCAAAAGAAGCTACATTCTTGATTGCAGGACTCAAGATTGAATCGTTACTTAAACAAAATGAAAATTCAGTAAATCAAAACTAACCTTGACAAAGAGTTAAACGTTAATAACAAGAAAACACACGTTTTATTATACCACACTATTTACTAATAGTTGAAATGAAGGAAACCAAGATATACAAATTTAGAGAACCTTGAATTCAGATTTGTATGTGCAAAAATCAAATAGCCAGAAAAAGGAGAAAAGAATTCCACAAAGTGTACACTGAATTCCTTTTTACACCCAAAACTACTTTTGGAATCAAGATCCGACATGAGTAAAGAATTAATCAGTAAAACAACCTTAGAGAATGAAAGGAGAAGATAAGACAGCGAGAGATTTAGGACATACCTTAAGATTGTTTATTCACTTCCGTGCGCGCAAAAAGTATTGGGTGAAAATTGTGGGTGTTACTTGTGCTTTGATGAGGAGTAAGAGTTGTATACGAAATCTTGGTCAAATGGAATGGAAATGTCATCCACCTGTAAATTGATTCTGGTCAACAATCTTTAACATTTTTTCCTTTTTTGCTATCCTACCTGTTTATTTGATAAATGACAAAAAAAGAAAAAAAACTAAGAAACATTTTCTTTTGAGTTAATGTCTCTAAACTCCCTAGACTATTCACCTATTTCCAGTTTAACACTTTAATTATGGGGTATTGTGGACAATTATTGTAAACCCCTGAACTATGGTCCGCGTGATTTGGAGAGTGACAGTCAAAAAGAGGATTTATGTGGACCTAGTACACTGTGTGAGGTCCGTCATTTTCTCAGATTCACCTCATTTTTCTATTACTTGAACATCTTATGCAAATTGATTACTTAATTTTCTTTCTATAAATATCAAAGTTAAAATTGGTTGGTAACCCTTCGGGGTGGCCCAGTGGTTTGAGCTTGGGACTTCCATGTTGGAGGTCTCAAGTTCAAAACCCCTTCCAGCGAAAGCAAGGGGTTTGCCTTTTGGGTTGGTTACCTCTCCTGTGTGGTATGCGAGCTATTGCATAGGAGCGGGGGTTTTACCCTGCGCGCACCCAAAGGGTAGCGGCTGCGGGTTTCCCTTGTCATAGAAAAAAAATAAAATTGGCTGGTAAATTCTATCCAATATAGAATAATATTTAATATTTCTCTGTTTTCAGAGAGCATCTTAGTAACGGTTGATGGCCTCTTCTTTGAAGACTTAAGAGATGTAGATTCTCCAAATTACTTGACTTTCATATTCCTTCAACTAATCACTCTCATAAAATTCTCAGATTGTATTCTTTTAAGTGTCTAATCAGTAAAGTGACCTACTAAACATTGATAATGTTCACAAGTCTATGAATTCAAAGAACACAAGACTCTTAACTGTTATTTATCATACACTCTACAGTAACATTGAAAAATTATGTAGTCCTTGTAATTCAAAGAATATAGATTTTTTACCTTTGAAGATGATATTTTACCTTTGCCTGTTCAAGTCATTTACCTTGTCTTTCAGTTCCAGTAGAATGATAATAAATGGAAATCAATCAGCTATATCTTTAAAATGAGATTAAAGCAAGTTGTGATAAAAATAATTCTAATGAACATGCATTCATAATCAGGAAGAGATTTAGCCGTTTGAAATATGCCAATTGCATTATTTCGAAAATCTTCTAATCATCTAATTTGATTTTACATCAAGATTTAAGTGATACGAATGAAATTTACACAAATCTTATGTCGTGTCTGCAAGTATTTGTAACATTTACATTTATGAAAGGAAAAGGGAAAAGAACAAAAAATCTCCCAAGTGGTATCCAAGAGTTCTTAGGAGCATTAAAATTTGATAATGAAAATATATAATTCTTATGTGAGAAACAGAATTTCTTCTACTTTTCTAAAAAAAGTAATATAAATGAGTTATATGAGATTTCTTAAAGTCATACTCTGAACGAGAAGGGCTTAAAATTGTCCCAATATATTGTAAAGGAGGAAAGGCTCACAACAATCCACTATTATTTGGACTTAGACTCAAAATGATTCTATTTCTTTCACATGGTGTACTTTCAGACATAACCCTTACTATGGTGAATTTTTTAACAGAAAACGTCATATGCTTCTAACGTATTTCTGATCCTAATATATTCTTCTCTTCCCTTTTAACTCAGACCATCTGCAGGCAAAATATACATATAGAACTAAATATATATAGTAGTATTGTTTGTAACTTCTTTGTTTGCTTCCACATGACCTGCTCGTTATGGAATTTCAACCGGATCAATTTTAGTGAACTTCTCGAAAGTCTACCAGTGTATGAAGGAAAATTTGTTTAAATTGCCTAGAGCTTTTTTGACAGTATTATTTTTCGACGGTCCTTTGACTTCTAGATGGTTAACAGGGTCTTCCATAACAACTATTAAATTCTCACCTATAATCACTTCAAGTTAATAACTTAATATATAAATATGTTTCTAGTTGAATGATTGAGAGTTCATTATACCAGCAAGGCTTGCTAGCTGTTGTTAAATGGGTGAGATTCCATCAACTAGGTAACAATATTAGTACAAGTCAAAAGCTGTAAATTGAGTTGGCTGTGATAAATGGATATAGTATGATCAATTTAGCAGAAAACTAAATATTCACATAAAAGCTTAGAACTTTCCACAACAAAAATCTAAAAATTCAAATTCAAAGCTTCACATAGAAGTAAATCAAATGAAAAAAATGAAGATTCTGGAGAAATAAAACCTACCCAGAAGACATAATAGCTTATAACACTATGAAATTACCTGCTCTGAGAAATATGATAGATCTGAGCCCTTAATTTCCATCTTCTTTGAATCAAACCCATCAATTCCTCTTCAGATTTCTCTCCAAGTTGAATTGCGGGTGGCATCTCTTCCTCGAAATCTTGATAGTGATCATGATCAGGTGAGCCAGAAATCTCCGAGACAGCATAGTACTAGAAAGTAAAATATGTTGTCAGAGAGAGGTGTGATTGAATCTTTCAGTTGTTTCCATGGATCTACAGCCATACTTGTACTTGGAGAAGACGAAGGGGAGGAGACTACAATAGCTTCCTTCCACCACTGTTTGAAATTGAAAATTAATCAACAGAAAACACAATTTTAACACATTGTCGATTAATAATAATATATTTTTTTCTTTAACTTAGTAATCTAATAATTAATTGTTTTTTTTCACCCATAAACATAAAAATGATATTTATATGTTATAATTATACTTTATATAATTGAACTCCATAATAAATTTTAACTATTAATTTGTATATTTAGGTATACATATACATAAAAAAATATGTATTGGATTTATTATGTATATTTTGGTATACAAATGGATATTGAATTTGTATACAAATGAATTTTGCATTTGTATGTTTCGATCTATTTGTATATTTCAGTATATAAATGAATCCTGCATTTATATATTTCGATATACAAATAGGTCTTGCATTTATATATTTCGATATACAAATGCGATGACAAAAAATATAGAATGTTTGTTGCGAATTATAAATAAAAAAAAACTTTAGCTATAACATTTAATTTGATTAATAATTTGCTGTTTCATACAATTTTCCAAAAAAAGTAGTCGTGTTGAGAAATGATGTGTTGGGCTAATTACACGGAAAAATCATCCGTAAGATATAACTACATCATAAATAATACTCTAGTGTTTAAGCCCCTTTTGAGCAACAATTTGGTGTTTGACCAAGTTCTAATATACCCTCAAAATTGTTTTCAAAAAGAGCACTACTGAAGAAAATTTACCTTTTCCGACTTCGAAAGAAACAAATTCTGCTACTTTTCATTCACTCAAAAATTTAACCAAATACCTCACTTCTTTACATAAGCATCTTTTTTTATGGGAAAATAAACACTTTTAGTGTCCCAAAAGCTTAGCCAAACATTTGTAACCGGATATATAATCCAGAGTGTACTACAAAAGCACAGAGCATAAGAACATAGAGACACGAAGAACCCTGTCGAAGAGAATAGACTTAAAACACACAAAATAACAGCATTTGTGCTATACATGAAACTACACAAAACGATAATACATTAATACTTGCTGCTCTAGCAAACTGGAAGTTGATTATCATCCATTAACAAATAACAACAACGAAGTTACATTTTGTTTCATATACACAAGTTTACACATTTACTCCAGACCTTTAACTCAGGAAGCAATATATTCTTCAAGTTGTCAAATTGCAAGATATCTCACCTCATCTGCTTTCCAGAGGTCTTCTTCATACTTATACCACCTCATCAATCCTTCATCATTTCGACTGCACCGACACTTGATGCATGAGTCACTCATGCAGATTAGGAATTTGTCTAACCTAGACGCTTTTTCAAGAAATGATTCATCAAGCGTGGTCAGAATTTTCATTAGTGCAGGTGGAGGGTCTACAGTAATTATGCAATGAGATGTGCTGAGCACTTTCAACTTTTTTAATCCCTCCAAGATAATAACCAGAGCAGGTTTGGATTAACACTGTGCACCTCACACTCAACACTTCCGAGTTTGGATATTGAGCTCAGAATATTTTTTGCAACTCCAGGCAATTTCCTCAATGACATATGCAGAATGTTTTATACTATGCATCAAGTGATTCAAGATCTTCCATATATGAATAGCCCTGCATATTGATCGGTGTTTTATTTTGTTTCAAGAAGGCATAACAACGCGTTTAAGCTGTGGACACCTGAAAAAGAGGAGATCTAATTAGCTGTTGCTTCTTTCTGTAAGAACAATGGAAAATTATAGGGCATCTGATATTTCTGAAATGATGCTTGCTGTATGGTTTCTTGATTTGAGTTATAATTATAATACTACAGAAAGATGAAAGTTAATAGGGGAAATACCTCTTGGCAGTAAAAGTCAACTGATTGTCGTTAACATACATATTGTGATGGAAAATCAATGTTTGTATGTTTCCATGACTGAAGTTCAAGCAAATATTTAGGAGGCGGGTTAATTTTTCTTGAGACGGACTGTCGACTATACGTACGGCCTTCCTCGGGAATCTAATGAAATTTGATTGCAATACTGAGTCCAGCGTTTTCCAGAGAAGTTGATCAGAACAAGCCCATTGCCATGCACGAAAAACTTGAGGAGTTACAGGTATCAACTGGAAAAGCTTAAAGTATCTTCACCAAGATATCATTTTCAAGGTCCTTCAATCACCACAGCTTCAATCTTTTTTTAATTTGAAATGGCATCATAAAAGCTTCAATCTCCTAGACTCCTGTAGAAACAAGAAAGGTTATTACTTCTCTAAATCCATGAAGAATATTTTGAATTCCTGACATCAAATTGATGTTGCTGATTGTCATTTTGTGAATATACTTGGACCATGAAAAATAAAAAGTTAACCCTCTGCAATATGAAGAAACATAGAAGATTCTACAAATACATCTGAGGAGTAATGGGATGCCCAAAATGAAGAAACTAGGAAAATATGAGCTAGAACTTAAGTTGGTTGTAGATATCGACAGAGAGCTAAGTTCTTGCTGGCATAGCTGACGGAAGTATCACATTTTGGAAAAAATTCAATGTCCTGAGCACAAGGACGGAAAAGCTGAAGACTTGTTATATGTTTTGACAATTTGAAGAGCAAGACAAATACAAAGAGAACTGGGGAATGGGACAAATGTTGCTGAAAAAGATGCATATAGTTTCCAGGTACCAAAGAGAAGGAGATACAAAAACATAAAACTTCACCCCTTTTATTTCCTGTGAATTGAAACGAAAATAAATAGGTTGACATGATTTGTTTATTTAGCAAAGTTCAAAGAGTTGTTAAAAGATATAAAAGTAGTTCCTAAACCTGTCAAAGATAATAACAATAATAGTGCAAGAACAATAATAACTATCCTTAAATCTCAAAATTTTAGAAAATAGATTGTATGGTCGTAACCATTCCACCCTATGCGGATTCAAACTATCAATACTACTTTATAACTTAGATGGAGTGATATGGATATTGAGGAGTCATATAGCCAACTCTAACTGGTTTGGTATTGAGGTGTAGGTGTACTTTACAATAGCTATGCTTCAAACCCAAACTAATTGAGGTCCGGCTATATGAACACTCAATATACATTCTGTTCCATTTGGAGCAGTTCCATTCCAATACACAGATTATTATTAAGGATACTCTATTACAATGGTTTTTCTATATTTTCTATCGAAATAATACAATTCAGTAATGAAGTAAAAAGATCCTGGCAAACAACATACTTAATGTAAGTGTGGCAGCATAAACTAAGCCTTAATTCAACCATCAGAATTACCTATGCATCTAGTGCATCATTTATATTTTTGCATTTTGTTAATTTCACAAGAATCTCAAAAAAATTGGAAGTCTTTTGGGACAACTCTGTCCATGTGATTGTAATGTTTACCTTGTCCATATTAACACCTTCAACCATCATAGTATCAAACCTATACACCAGTGCAATTGAACTTCTATGGTAGACATTTCCAAACTATAATTCAGGACCTTCTTTCCTTTTATCTTCTACATGTGCTACTTGTACCTTAATCTTAATCATCACTCATATTTTCTAGTTTAGTAATACCACACACCATCATACCATTCACATTTCTACAACAATCATTTCCCGATATGCACTCACGCCATA
The DNA here is from genome assembly GCA_016801875.1 of Solanum sitiens. NCBI lineage: Eukaryota > Viridiplantae > Streptophyta > Magnoliopsida > Solanales > Solanaceae > Solanum > Solanum sitiens. The sequence continues at coordinate 1,659,023 of JABWTJ010000060.1, forward strand.
CGCCATCATTGGTTTCACAACTGACTTACGAAACCTATTTCACTCTGGTTTGTATCTCCTTATTGCATAACACTCATCCACTTCAACTATAAGATTTTTATATGTTGCATGTTGCTGTATCAGAATATCATGCTAATGTAAATGATTGTTGGACAGAATAGGGATGGAATTTAGTTTTTAGAAGATTTCTCAATGATTGGGAAGTGGAAAGGGTTGCAGAGTTACTAGGGAAGTTAGGTGGAATGAGAAGACACAAATGCCACAGAAAGGATGCTATGGAGGCACAAAAATGATGGTCTTTACACAGTTAGCAGTACCTACAGAAGAGGTCTCCAACTGATGGCAGGAGATCCAAACCACCAACGGAACTATTTTTGGAAGGGGGACATTCCTACAAAAGTGAAATGTTTCATCTGGCTAGTGATAAATAGGGCATGTTTAACACAGGAAGTATTACAGAAGAAGGGTAGACAAATGTTTCCCAGATGCTTTTTGTGGAATTTGACAGGAGAAACAAACAATCACCTTTTCTTGCACTGTAATTATACCAATCGAGTCTGGAATTTATTTCTTAGCATTTCAAATCTAAATTCGACAATGCCAGAACATACATCAGAATTGTTGAAGATCTGGGTAAGGAGAGGAGGCAGCAAGAGCCAAAGGAGATGGCGGAGGTTAATACCATCATGTATATGGTGGTCAGTTTGGAAGGAAAGGAATGGTAGATGTTTTGAAAATAGATCCAATTCCATTCACAAGGTCAAATGGAATTGTATAGTATCCTTACTTTCTTGGTGTAAACAGTTGTGTATAGTAGATACAGACCAGATTGTAGATTTGATAGGAAGCTTATAACTGACACTTTTTGGTGGTGACCAGCATATACCCTTAATGCAGAAGAATAAAATCTTACCAGTTTCAAAAAAAAAAAAGAAAAAAAAAAGGTGCAGTGGCAAACAAACGATCAAACATAATACTAGCTCTTTTTTAAAAAACAAACAAACAAACTAGTTTATAATCACAACAAGGAATTAATAAGAGAAATGATGTCAAATATTTTGTTAAGTCCCAAAATAAAGCATCATACAAATTGGGACAATTGGAGTATTTATAGAAAGTCTTCAACAACAGATAGTTGGTAGGGGGTACGTATATGACTAAATTCTATATTGAAAGCTAAACTAGCAAGAAAACATGATGGATCTTCGATCCATTTCTGACGGAAGCTGAAAAAGTAGTACTTTTAGGTTAAAACTTTACACCTAAAAGCACAAGAATATGCTTAAAGGAAAAGGTGAGAGGACCTAAATAAAATTGATAGTCTATGAGTATGAAATGTTAGGAGTCTTGATGAATATCGAACTTCTAAATCAATCATCCAGGTTGAAGTATACATAATTCAGAAGGAATTTCTTTATTGTTCTTAAGTACTTTGTTCGTTTCATTTTTGTGAAGATGTTTGACTGATCAAGACATTTCACATGTTAATTTGGTGTTATACTGATAATGGAAGAAACTAATAAATTAATGGTTGAAAAGAGATATCACATTAAAATTAAAGAGGGAATAATTTATACATCTTAAATTCTTAAAAGCGGTCATAATTTTATAAAATAGGATGTTTCAAAAAATCTGGAACATCCTAAAATGGGAAAAGAGCCGTATAAATTGGAACATAGGGAGTACAAATATTTCAGAATGCAGAATATTCATCCAAGGACTTAAAAGATGGATAGGAAGAGAACTTGAATGAAATGGTACTTCACTGTGGTTCTTGTTTACTTCTCATAAACAAATTAGAATTCTCACCATACATCATGTTTCTCAAATGAGTAAAGTATCAAGTGAAGTATAGACAGTCAATTATGGAACACAGATATTACTCAAGATACGTGTGGAATCACTTTGACTCGAGTCCATGGAAAAATTGGGAGGGAAATTGAGGTTTTTTTATTTTGAGAAATTCAACTAGTCTTATAAAGAAGTACACCAATAGACAATAGTGAACACCTGTAGTAATTACATCAAAAGTATAGAAGGATTGTTGATAAGAATCTAAACACCTATCTCCCTCATAAACTATCTAAGAATAGGTGATGTCCCCCCGGATCCTTAGGTACTAAACAATTCATTTTAATGCTTTGGAAAGGGATGTTGTTCTCAAAACATCTCTCATTTGTCTCAGTCCATATTGTCCACCAAATGTAGGCAGGGACAATCTTCTATCTCTCCTTGTGTCCTGACTGATTTCAATCTCTATTTCCACATGCTAGGACTTTTGCAGTATTTCTAGGCATGGTTCATGTGATACCTCTCAAGTTAATGAAATACTTCCATAGTGTTAGGATTCTTAGAGAAGGATCGAGTCACAGGACGATGGACGATGAACAGGAAAATCTAAATCAATTGACTTCGACTTTCCCTTAACTTTGTTCAAATTCCTAGATCGACCTATTTTTGTATATAACTTCAGCTCATTGAAGGAGACTGAAACATTAGAATTCAATGGAAGAGAGAACTCCGATCTCTTGCTTTTTACTGTATGACTTAATAATTTGTTCATCAAAAGTCCATCTAATTCTTATGAAAGTAGGAGACTTAATCCTATTCCAAACTAATAACTATGACTTAACCTAATCCTTATAAAACTATGAAATATAAACCCTATACTAGAATAATAAATAAAGCTACTAAATAAATAATTAAATACTTAAATTAACTTCCAACACATCCACAACACATAGTTTCTCAGTTACTTCAAAATGCAAAAAAAAGATGGTTTATTGTCTCAATCAGGTTCATAAATGTCTCCTCTTTGTAATAAGCTATCCTGAGTCAGAATAGATTGTCTTGCAACAAGTCACACCTTATGTGGTATCTTCCTTTCCAGATCATCTTCCAAGGCCACAACTCCTTGGTTTTACTTGAAATGTCTAGTAACTTGTTTGATTTCACCTTGAACTTGCCATCTTTATCCAACTCGTATCAATTTGTCTTCCTCACAGGTGAGGTTCTTGGCTTGTTCCAAGGTGTTGTAGAATTGCGTCATTTTGTCACTTCCCAGTCATTGAGGAACCTTCTGAAGGTCAGGCTCCATCTTAGTTCATTTCTGACTTCTCAAAATTGTAGCCATTTTCTGTTGATTGAGAATATAAATGCCAGGGAACTATTGTCTCAAAGGTGTTTGTCCCACTCATATATCATTCCAGCCCAAGGTTTTTCTCCCAATTCCGACATTAATAATAGAATTACTCCACATTCTTGGCCACTGATTTCTAATAGTTCTCCAAAGACCCACACCATAAGTTAGTATTAACCTCCTAAGTAGTCCATGATCCTTCCTTTCCATATCTTGCAATGATAATGTGTTTCTACAAGCTTTGATCATCTGTTGCTAGTCTCCAAAGCCATTTTAACAGAAGGCTCTTATTGTGGGCTTTCAAATTCTTAATTCCAAAACCCTCCCTCTTTTTTGTTGGTTACGAGGGCATCCCACTTAACGAAATGAAATTTCTTTTCCCCTTCTCCATTACCTTTCCCAAGAATTTCTTCTCATTGTGTCCAGCTTCTGAATGATCTTCCCCGTCATAGGAAAGAGGGACATCATATAGGTCGGCATGGCCTCAAGAACACTGTTGATCAGTGTGAATCTACCACCCAAGGATAAGTATTGACATCTCCAATTAACCAACTTCTATTTACATTTTTCCACCAGAGAGTGCCAGATGCTCAAGGATTTACTCTTAGCTCCCAAAGGCATCCCCTGTCTTGCCACCTAAAATGTTTGCCAGGGGGCTGATCTCTGATACTTCAACTCATGGGGTAGATAAAACTCTTTCCCCAATTTACATGAAGTTCAGATATTGCTTCAAACGAAATGAAAATAATCCTTAGGTTTTTCAGCTGTTCACCCTCTGCATCACAAAACATTAATGTGTTATCAACATATTGTAACTGGGAGATAGATACTCCCAGTGAATCCCCCTTACTCACCTTGAAGCCCCTAATTCTGTTATTAACCCGAGCAATCTTCAGCATATCGCTTAGACCTCACCTCCCATAGCTAGGATGAATAGAAAAGGAGAAAGGGGGTCTCCTTGTCTCAATCCTATCTCAAAGGAAAAGAAGCTAGATGGTGAACCATTGATCAAAACTGAGAACTTCACAGTGGTCATACAAAACCTCATCCATTTTATTCCGGTGATGCCAAACCCCATCCTCCTAATTGTGCTCCACAAATATTTCCGTTTCAAGTGATCATAAGCTCTCTATGACTAGCTTACAAAGAATTCCTGGATTTGTTTCTTATTTGAGATTTTGGTTTCTCAAAATAAGAGATACAATAGATTTTAAGACATGGAAAGTGGCACACATTCAATATTATAGTCCTTTCTCTACTATTTATTTTTTCCTATTGGTCAATATTCATTGCTTCATGTTTTAAGTCAAATGGAGAGAAACTAAGAATTGAAGACTCCCTTTTTCTTTTTTGAGGGGAAGAATCTGAGAGCTTGAACAAAGATGTTGGGGCCTTGGGGAAGACGACCCAAAATATCTTTCAAAATTTAAAATATTTTTATAGCTCTATTTCATGATTTTGAACTTTTTTAGCCGAACCCCAACACCCATTCATACCCCTGAATCGTAAGATTTGGATTTTATCCGCACCCAAACCTGAGCAACTTAGGACTCGGGTGCCAGTATACGACGCGGATGCGAATTTGAGGGTCAAATTAGGCAAAATCTAAATTTTAAGATTCGGGGTTACATATCCAGGTATGGATATGGGTGCTAGGATTCGGTTAAAAATCCAAAATTCATAAAATAGGGCTATAAAGATATTCTAAATTTTGAAAGATCTTCTAGGTCGTCTTTCCCAACACCCCCAACTTCTTCTTTCAAGGGCTCTTCCCCTCAAAAAAAGGAAAAAGGAAGTCATTCAAGGTCTTCCACTATTCTCCTAACAAATCATTGCTACTGTCTATCAAAAGTTGGAACACAACCGCTTGAATTCTTAGTTTCTCTCTGTTTGGCTTGAAACATGAAGCAAAAAATATTGACCAAGAAGAAAAGCTAAAAAAGAGACAAAAGGACTATAACATTAAAAGTATGTCATGTCTTAAATCTATTTTATCTTTTATCAAAATCTCAATTTCCTCCCAGATTTGTCCATGGACTCTGGTCAAAGTATCCAACGTGAGTTGACCGAATTCCACACGTATCCGCACCCCACCCGCCTTGTGCCGACACGGGGTGTGACAACAAAAATGAAGTGTTCGCGCAACTTAGTCGAAAGTGCTATTTGTCATCTAATTTCCATTACAGTTTTAGCTACTCATATGAAGTCTACATCAATCTTTCCTCTCAAACAATTAGTCATCTATGTACTGATCTTATAGGTTAGATTCAAATTCGGTGTACACCTTTTGGATTGTTGCTTTCCTTTTTCTAGCTATTTGATTTTTGCCCTTACAGATCTGAATTCAAGGTTGTCTAAATTTGTACATCTTGGTTTCTTGCATTTCAATTATTACCACAATACTAATTGAACGGCAGGAAACCAAGATGTAGAAATTCAGACAACCTTGAATTCATATATGTAAGGGCAAAATCAAATAGCTAGAAAAAGGAAAAAAACAATTCCAAAAGGTGTACACCGAATTTAAATCTAACCTATAAGCTCTGTACATAGATGACTAGTTGTTTGAGAGGAAAGATTGATGTAGGCTTCACATGAGTAGCTAAAACTCTAATGGATATCAGATGACGATTGCAAAAATCAAATAGCCAGAGAAAGGAAAACAACAGTTCCAAAAGGTGTAAACCGAATTCCTTTGACACCCACAACTTTTGGAATCAAGGTCCAGCATGAGTAAAAAATTAATCCGGAAAACAACCTTAAAGAATGTAAGGAAAAAACAAAGACAGCGAGAGATTAAGCACATGCCTTTAGGTTGTTGGTTCACTTCAGTGTGTGTAAAATAATTGGGTGAAAACTGTGGGATGATACTGTAGCTTTGATGAGGAGTGAGATTCCGATACAAGGAAATGACCATAAAGTCCCCCACGCATTGGCAGGTGTCGGCTGTCAAACTTTAATAATAAAGAGTACCTACAACTCCTCAGTCACTGCCAAATGGAAGTGCCATCATATCTTTCATACCTGTAACTTGATTCTGGTCAACAGTCTCTAACATTTTTTCATTTTTTGCTTCAGAGACATCCTACCTGTTTTTTTTGATAGATGACAAAAAAAGGAAGATCAAAATGAGATTTTCTTTTGACTTAATACCTTTAATTTTAAACTCCCTAGACTATTCACATTTTATCATTTCAGCACTTAAATTATAGGGTATTGTAGTTAAACCCTGAACTATAGGGCCAACTGATACAGAAAGTGAGAGTCAGAAAGAGCATTTATGTGGACCTAGTACACACTGTGTGGTCTGACATTTTCACTGATTCACCTCATTTAGTGCATTTTCATTACTTGAACGGAAGTTTATGCCTTATACAAATTGAATAAATTATGCTTATGACTAATCTTAATTTTCTTTCTTAAAATCAAAGTTGAAATTGACTGGTAAATTATATCCAATATAGAATTTCTCTAATTTCAGAGAGACTCCAGAATAAGTAGGCGCTTGGCCATATATTCAACATTGAATGTGTTTCTCAAATTTGAGATACAACTTCAAAAGTGAAAAATGAGTTGAAAAACAGGTTATAAGTTGTTTCAAATTTGAAATATAAGTTCAAGTTGGATTTGAAATTTTCAAGGCCAAACACTGACTTTCAAATAAAGAGTAAAATTGCTAGGAAAAGAAGTGGATATTTTTTTGATTAAGTTAGATTTTAGTACCGACAAGTTCAGAGTGTCCCAGAGAAGCTGATCACAACGAGCCAATCGCCACACATTACAAACATGAGCAAGTCCAGCAGACAATTCAAAAAGGTCAGAAAACTGGAGTATCTTCACCAAGATATCATTATCAAGGTCCTGCCATCTCCTAACAGGATAATCTCCTCCCTCCATCACAAAAACTTCAAACTCCTAAACTCCTGTAGAAACAAGAAAGGTTATTACTTCTCCAGATCCATGAAGAATATTTGAATTCCTGACGTCAAATTAATGTTGCTGATTGCCATTTTGTATTCTTGTAAATATACTCAGACCACGAAGAACAAAAAGTTAAGCCCTGCAATACAAATAAACATAGAAGGATGTACAAATACGTCTGAGGAGTACTAGGATGCCCAAAGGGAAGAAACTAGGAAATATGATCTGGATCTTAAATTGGTTGTAAATAACGACAGAGAACTAAGTTTTTGCTGCCATAGCTGTAGGAAGTATCACATTTTGGAAAAAAAATAGTCATTACCAAAAGCAAATGATACAAAAAGGAGGACGTAACATTATGGGAACTATATTGTAGCAAAGAGTAGTTAAAAGATACTAAAGTAGTACTAGTCATTAAGTTAGGTGAAAGGAAAACACACCATGTCAAAGTTTGACTACTATTCGTAGAATGAATTCCTAAAATTGTCAAAGATATATAAACAATACTAGTAAGGGTACAGTAATAACTATGCCTTAATCTCAAATGTCTGGTTCCTTTGCAACCGAATTCCACTTTACCCTGGTTGAAATTTTCAATACTACTTAACAACTAGCTTAAATGAAGTGATATGGACATTAAGGATCTATATAGCCAACCCTGAGTTGTTTGAGATTGAGGTGGAGTTGTACTTAACAACAGCTATGAATATCAAAAGCTAAACTAGTTGAGGTCGGCTATAGGAACACTCAATATCCACTCTGCTCCATTTGTAGCAGTTCCATTCCAATACTAAGATAATTATTATGAATTCTCTATTACTAAAGGTTATTTATATTTTCTTCGGAAATGTAAATCAGTAACGAACAAAAAGGACATCTGGCAAACAACATACTTGAATAAAAGTATTGCAACATAAAATAGACCTTAATCCTAACCACTGGAATTACTATGGATCATGTGCTTCATTTATATTTTGTTTTTTGCTAATTCAACAAAAATCTCAAGAACTTGGAAGTCCCTTTTGATAATTTTGTCCATGTGATTGAATTGTTTATCTCATCCATTAACAATCAACCATCATAGTATTACACCGTTGCATTTGAACTTCTAATGTAGACATTTCCAAACAATAATTCAGTGTCTTCTTTCCTTTTATCTTCTACATGTGCTTTTTGTACCTTGTCATAATCATCACTTATTTTGTCTAGTGTTGTATGACCACACACCATCATACCATTCACATTTTTACAACACTCTTTTTTTGATATGTCGGACCATAGATACCCAAAATTCACGCCATACACCATCATTAGTCTCACAACTGTCTTATAAAACCTATATTTCACGCTGGTATGTATCTCCTTATCACATACCACTCCTTTTCAACAGTAGGGCTTTAAGTTATGTGTTGCGCCTTCTTCTATCTGACTATCACACTATTGACGTGGAAACAGAGCCTACACATATGCATGATCTATGTGAACTCACACTGGTGATCTCTGACCTGGATAAAGAAGTGTTGTTGTAACTTAACAATCAACCTAATACTAGCTTATCCTTACGTAAGGAATTAATAAGAGAAATGATATCAAATATTTTGTAATGTCCAGAAATAGAGTGTCATATAAATTGGGAGAAATAGAGTGTTGATAACATGTTTTCAACAACAGAACCAATGATAGTTAGTAGCGGGATATGTATATGACTAAATTCTAAATTGAAAGCTAAACAGCAATTAAAACTGATGGATCGTCAATCCTCTTCCAAAAAAAGCTGAAAAACACAAGTAATTTTAGATTAAAACTTAGCACCGAAAAGCAGAAAAATATGCAAGGGACTTGAGTCCCACATCGGTACTGAAATGTGTCGCTGTGGGGCTTATATAACCTTGGGCTCTCCCACTTCAAAAGCTAGCTTTTGGGTGTGATTCTCCCTGGGTTATACAAAGGGTATAATAGCCACCACAGTTTCAAAAAAAGGTTTAATAGCCACCTACTACTCTTCGTACACATCGTGCCATGAACGGTGATGCAGGTATTGCAGTGTTCGCCCGAGACTTCCTGTTTCTATTGCACGACCATGAAGGACGAGAGCTTGGTGGTTTGTTATGGTTCATTGCAAGGTATGACACTTGTTAATAACAGTTGTAAATTGAATGATATTATTTTATATTAGTATACATAATAGTTTGCTTATCGCAAAACTTTATGGAATCAAACCAAACGATATTACTGTGCACCCATCTTCTTAAAATCTAGGATACACCACTTACAGAACAGTTTGCAAGGAGGAAATTTTTTGATGAAGATTTCTTTTTTGAAAAAATCATCATCGACTTGCAAGGATGGAAATTGAGAGAAGGTGGCTTTCTGGAAGGATATATGGTGTGGGAAATGTCCTTTGATGCAGACTTTTCTGAACTACACAACCTAAGCCAATATCAGGTGCTACTGTGGAAGACCTATGGACAGGACAAGGGTGGAACCTCCTTCTTAGAAGGAACCTCAATGACTGGGAATAAACATTATAGCAGATTTTCAGAATACAGTCCCTCAAAGCTTCATCTTACAGAAGAGAAAGGGCAGCTTGGTGTGGAAGGTATATAAAAAAAGTATTTTTACTGTCAGGTCAGCTTACAAAGACTTGACAGGAACAAATATTAAAGAGATAGGGTGGCCATGGAGATTGATCTGGAAGACCAAAAAGCCTTATAAGTTAAATTATTTTACCTGGTTATTGCAAAGGAAGTAGTCCCCACCCATGAAAACCTAAACAAGAGGAAATTCAACCTCTGCTCTAGATGCTACCTATGTGACGAACACGAAGAGAGAGTCAACCATCTCTTTTTGCACTGCAAATGGACAGACCAGCTGTGACAGATGTTCATCGACAAGAGGAAGATCATGTGGGTGACCTGGGAGAATCGAAGAAGTGCTACGAAGCTGGAATGGAGATGGCAATGCAGTGAGGAAGGAGAAGAAATGGAAGATGGTCCTTGCATGTATATGGTGGCCTATATGGAAAGAGAGGAATCATAGATGTTTTGAAGGCAAAAAGAGCAACATACATATTATTAGGACAGACTGCTTAGGCCTTTATTATTTTTGGTGTGAACAAGTAGTTATAGACAGCACATAAGATGTTTTTATTGCAATTGATTGGCTGTAATTAGGTTTATTAGGATTCTGTAAAGTGACAACTTTTGTGATGACAAACTACACTTTGCAGTATACCTGTGGACATATAAAAGTGAAGTCTACCATTCAGGAAAAAACACACATCATAATACAGTGCACCCATTCTCATACAATCCAGGATACACATCTGATAACCTGGAAGCCAACACTGACCCCACACCTCTCTCTCTCTCTCTCTTTGTGTGTTTGGGGGGAAGGGGAAGGACCCTGTCTACTAAAGCCATCTGTTACTCAACTTTGCCAGTGATGTCTGATTTCTCATTAAAGGTAAGGTCATGAATATCCTACCTAATACAGTATATCCCTCCAACCCAATATCCATACATTTTTCAATTGCCTTCCAAATTATGTGAGGAAATTTAATTCTGAGATTTTGTCAGGCTGTTCTCCTAACTTTATTTTCATAAATTTGAAAGCTCAAATGTACTTCTCTTTTGCATCTTCTGGATGTTTTCACTGAAACTTTTTACTTTGTCAAAATAATAAAAAATATCTTTCCCATCAATCTCTCAAACTACTCATCATGTATATCTAGATTTTACAGGTCAGATGCCCCAAAACCCAATGTTCTCTTTGTAATTAGAAAAGACGGAATAACCTAGGGCACCATTTGCATTTAACATACACAGGTAAAAAAAGCTTCTATAATTTTCCAAAAGAAGCTACATTCTCGACTGGAGCACAACGAGAAATGAAAATCGCTGCGATAACAAAATGATATATCACAAGTAAATTAAAACCAATTTCAACAAAGATTTAAACTTAAAGAACAAAAAGATCTGCATTTGATCATACCTCACTAATAATTGAAATGTTGAAAACCAAGAAACAAAATTCAGATAAGCATAAATTCAGACCTGTCTGGGCAAAACTCAATTGTTTCTGCAGTTCAACTCCATCAAGTGCCAAAAAAGGAGGAAAGAAAGATCTGCAAGGTGTAAACGAATTCTTTTAATACCCACAACTTCTTATTGAATCAAGATCCAACTCAAATGAAAATTTAAACCGAAAAAACTTAAAGAATGGAAAAGAAAGAGAGATTTAGAACATGCCTTCAGAATATAGGTGAACTGTTGGGAATGGCATAAAAAGGTTGGATAGTTAGTTCACTTTAATAGTGTGTAAAAACAAACTGGGGTGAAAAATGTGGGATGATACTGTAGCTGTGGTGATGAGTGAGATTCTACTACGAGGAAAATGACGATAATAACCCCCACACATTGTCAGGTGCCGGCTGTCAAACTTTTATCTGATTGAGAGCATCCAAATGTAAGTGCCATCATATCTACACCTACTGTAACTTAATTCTGGTCAACAGTTTTAACATTTTATTTAGCTAACTATGAGAATAGTTAAAAGTATGAAAGTAGTAAAATGTACCATCTTTTTTACATGTTTTAGACAAATGAGAAGAATTTTTTTTTCTTCCTATATAGAAAATATTTGTATTAGAATTTCTCTTCAAGAGAGAAAATAGTTCTCAGTATACATTTTCATAATCACTCTTCACATTACTATTTAGGCTTTCGGAAAAGACATACACACTTTTGTTTACACGAAAACGAATTTGTAACGAGGTTAAGGTCACGCAGATTGATTGACTAGCAAAATAGAAATTAAGGCCTCATTTGTTTCCATTAAGATTAAGAGGTCCGAATCTGAATACACAATATTAAGATTCGCATTAAGATCTGAGTGTTGATTCGCGTTAAGATCTGAGTGTTTTGATCTGAATACACATCTGAACATTAAGATGTGGTCTCTAAATCTGAACACTAAATAATTAATGATGTTTGTGTTCAATATCTGAATGTGTTAGTGAAATTGAACATTATATTAATAAAATATTATAAAATTTTCATTTCAACAAAATATATCACTTTTGATAAAAAAAAGTTTTAAAAGTTTCAATAATCATGATTTGGAGTACTATTTTTCCGTTCAAAAACCTTGATAAACAACAATACACCAAAAATATCATTGCAACCAGTATTCTTGACACACATTAATACAAAAAAATTATTAATATAAAAAAAATACTTGAAAGGATTTATGAACCAGTTCAGAAAAAATGACGTTCGATTTAGAAAAGTGAGAAAATAAGTTTTTAGTTATGAGATAAAAAGCACGCCCAAAGCAGAGAAACTATGATTTATTATTTGATAACTTATCAAATGGGTCTGACTGTTGTTAAGAGTCTCCTGCAAATCTGAATCGTTCAGAACTCTTCAGACACATTAAGAGGTATTTTAAAAAATTAAACAAATGAACTTAATGAGTTGAATTTGAATGATTCATATACAGACCTAAAAAACAAACGTACTTAATGGGCTGAATCTGGATGATGATGATTAAGATTCAGACCATCATTAAGTGCAAACAAATGAGGTCTAAGTAAATACATAGTTTCGAAAGCGTGTAAAGAACAACAATTTAATTAAATAAGCGAACAACTCAGTAAAATCGAAAGTGTTGTTGCTGCAATTGTAGTTCCGGTGGCAACTTTGAGTGTTGATTATGAAATCGGAGGTTTCCATTCGAATGTTTTCTTTGAGTTTGCCTTAAACGAGAAAAGGGTGAAAGAAAGTTTAAGGTTGAGAAAATATCAATATAATGCCTTATAATGTAAGAATTTCAACCCATTTGCAAGAGAGTAGTTCAGCAATTTATAGGCAATAAGTAGAGCAACCAATGGAATTGCTCCACTTGGGCCTCATAGTACACAGTCCAATAGAAACGCTCCGTTTGGGCATTATATTGTTATGGATCATCTGTAATCCTGCCGTGATTTGCAGGATTCTGTATGGACTAGCTAACATGTTTGTCTTTTCTTTCTTCTAACATGATTTCAGGGTTTTTTTCTGACCTACGAACCTAAAGGGTTTCTATTACCCTAGCAAAAGCCCATTAGCAAGTTCACAAGTTCTCAGACACAAGCGACTTTCAAAATCGGCTACCGTGGTTAGAGGAGCCCGTGGTGGCCTCCAACTCTATGCCGCAAAAGCAATCATGTCTCACTCGTTAATCAGGGTGAAGAATCACTCCTTTCTACCTCAATGGCAAGAACCACGAAGCTCACAGTTGTGGAACATCAATGGTGATGAAATCGGTTGATAACAATTTGCCTCTTTCAAGGTCATCAGCCTCTCAAGTCACAACACTCGCACAGTTAGTTGATTGTTTAAGGAAATCGATAATGAAGAATTGGTTGGATATCGTTTCCATCTACCTTTTCGTAACACCTCGAAAGTGTAAAAGGTAACTTGAAAAGTCAACAGTTGTAGAAAGTTACTGGTGCAGAGCTGGACGAGCCAATGTACAGGCCGTGTGAGGTTCTACGGCTCGTAGATGGCAATCGTGGTCAGTGCCTTGGAAGTTCGGAAAATGTTGAGTCTCAGATCAAATCAGACAAGCCACCAGTAAGGCTCGTGGATGGATTGACGATCCGTAGTTGGTCCCATGGTTGTAGACTTCAGAAACATGGAATTTCAGTACCTGTGTTCTACGAAGGTTCCATACAGACCGTTGAAAGAAATACGGTTCTACAAATGACTCGTGGTTGGTGAGCTGAACTTAGGGAAATCTCCAGACTCTTGTTCTACGAGGCTACACGGACAATACAAGAGATGATGGATCATGGAAGAGGGTTCGGACCGTAGATGGGGTACGTGGAGTGTGTTCTGCAGTTAATTCTTAGGATTATTCGGGTCTTTTCCTACACTTTTTATTCCTATAGGACGTCATTTTAGGCATATTTTGGAGACCTATAACTGCTTCTAAGAACCAAACACCTCCCAACTCACTTTCATTCTCTCGAACTCCAATTTTCTCTAAGTCTTCCTCTCCCAGCAAGCTAGGGTTTCAAGCATATTCCAAGCCTCCATTGAAGATTTCCATTAGGGTTTTGATCAAGGTATGTGGGAAATTCATCAATGGTTCCTCTTCATCCATTGAGTCCCAAAGAAACCTAAAATTCTACTTCATGATTCTTAACCAATTCTAGGGTTTTCATGATTCTTCCTTAGGTTCAATTGATTTCAAGTGTATTCATTATAATTGATCTTATTATGCATGATTTGATCATATTTCGATGTTTTTGATGATATTTTCATGAACCCATGTCATGCAAGTATTTTATAATAGGATTCAAGCTATGTTGATTTGCATGCATTACGATATGAAAGATTTTATGAATCAAGGATGCTTTCGGATAAATTACCAATCCGTTTTAAAAAAATTGGGACTTCGTGAAGCACCTCCTTTACGAAAGAATGACATGATTTAGATACTTCTGATTGAAGTAATTCTTACTATGAAAAGACTCGTGATTTAGATGCTTTCAATTGAAGTGTCCTTTATAAATATGTTATGAAATCATAATTTTAAAGGAGTTCTTCTTATGATTATATATGAATGATTTGGTATTACTAGATTCTTACTATTTCAAAGATTATGAATATAAATATGAATATGATTATGCATGTTTCTCGTTAGAAATAGAAAGTTTACTTAGCATCAAGTTGGACTAATGACGATTATTAGGTCCCAGAACTACATGCCCCCATAGGATATATCCCGATTGGACAATAGCTAGTGGATCCACCTAAGCTCATGATTATGGTTCTTACCTTGGCAAGTAAGACACTTTCTTTTCCGTGTGGGAGTAGTACATTAAACTACATGTTATAACTCACATAGTTTATGTCGGTTAACGACAACTCCCACGAAGATTTATGACTTCCTCAAATACTTATGTTATGATTATGATTTTAAAGAAGAGTGCATGACCTTTACTATGTTCTATGAAATCATATGATCAGATTTATGTTATGTTTACTTGGTCATTGCATTATCATGTTTTCAGACTTATCATGCTATCATGTTATACTCATGCACCTTTCCCCATATTCAGTACATTTCGAGTGCTAACCACATAAATTTTTTGTGCCTATATTGTTTTATAATATAAATTCTAACACACATCACTCGGGCTGCAGTTAGCATTAGATCATATCAGCTTGATCAGACTTGGTGAGTCTTCATGGTTTGCGGACATGACCACACTTATGCTTCGTGTCATTTAAGACTTATTTTTGTTTTTAGATTGTTCAAGTGAGCTAGGGCTTGTCCTAGTCACTCTTATGTAGTAAAGGCTTGTGGTCAAACATAGTATTTTCGCATAATGATCTTTTTACTCTGATTCATTATTATGATGAGAATTCATTTGAGACTTTGATTCCACTTATCTCTTTATCTCAGTTATGTATGATTTCTAGTGTCATGTCATGTCATATGGTTCACTTGGAGACTCTTAAGATTCTAAGTACCATGTCACGTCTAAAGAATAGTCTAAGGTTGTGACACTTCTGCTCCAACCAACAATAAATTTGGCCAATATGAGATAAATGCCTCCACATCGTCTTACATTGCTCCTCAAAAGTTGACCTCATCCATTTTTGCTATAATTTCTCGAAAACCACCTCCGATTGCAAAACCTTACTAAACTTTCAAGCCATCTGTTTCAGGCTAGCAAACACCTTCCCAACTCCGGTGCAACATCCAAACAAAGTAAGAATTGTCAACATTTGTCGATTTATGAAAAGGCTCACATGCTTTAGAATCGAATGTGATGGCCAATTATTTAAAACCTTTGATTACTAAAAAATATCTAGACAAGATGGACGAGGTTTACCTTGCGTGCTTATTCAGTGCAGCTACTCAGCTTGCGCTCAGGTAAATAGATTTCCAAACCATTTTTCATTCATCTCATTCCTTCACTTTTATCATACACCAACATTTGAGTCTTATCATGGTAATGTTTTGATTTAAGAAATGGATTAGAAGGATGTTACAAGAATAATTTAAGCTGACTCGAGATCATGAAAAGCTAATAGAGAAATTGTCGGCAAGGGATGTCAATTTTGCTCAAGAGGAAGCCGGTTGTTTAAGTTCAGAGGTCGTTGAAATAAAAAAAAAACATGGTCGAGCAAGCAGAAGCCCTTGATACCAGTGTCCGAGGAGAACCCAAGCTCAAAGAAGATCACCAGCCCTAAGGGTAGCCTTCGTGGAAAAAACTAAGGAAGCAGTTAAGTTGAGGCCCCAGTCTAGAAAATCGAGGAAAGGCTGGCCAGGGTATTTAATTAAGATGATTTTCTCAATTTGTATAGAAAGTCAAGTCAAGGGGAATCAACGGTCCAATAACATTAGGGAGACACATGGTGGAAAGGTTTTTTGGGATGTAAGATTTGGAAGAAATTTCCATAATTGAGAGGTGAGCTCTATAGGTTGATGACGCTTCTTCATAGGAAAGACAATCCGATGGATAAACCTGGGAATCATGGTGTTTTCTATATAAAATCTTCTCTATTTTGGTGAAAGAAAATCAATGTGGCTTTTAAAGCAGCCCGAGAGGAGTGAGACAAGGGGACCTTTATCCCTTATGTTGTTCATTTTAGTTATAAAAGCTTTAAGTAGAATGATTGATAAAGTTGTGGTAGCAGGATATTTGGGGGGGGGGGGGTTGTTGTAGTGATAGCCTGATAGGGGGCCATGGTGCAGTGGCCAGTGAAGGTGTCTCGTCTTTGGTTGCAATGACACACTATTGTTTTGCGATGCTGGCAGAGCCCATATCCTATTTGAGACAAGTGTTGACAATGTTCCTGGTTGTGTCGGGGCTAAAAATCAATCGTAAATATGAGATCATACCAATTGGTGAGCTAGATAATGTCAAAGCTCTAGCACATGTTTTGAATTGCAAGGTTGGGGCTCTACCAACTACTTATTTGGGGCTTCCACTATGAGCATCTAATAAAGACTAAGTGGTTTGGAATCCGTTGATAGAGTGGTTAGAAAAAAGGTTTGCAGGTTAGCGAAGAGGTACTTATCCAAAGGGGGAAGGAAGTGTTAATTAAGAGCACATTGTCAAGCATTCCAACATACTTCTTGTCCTTGCTACAAGTGTTATTATCACCAACAGAGAAGCTGGAAAAAATGCAAAGAGATTTTGTATAAAATGACTCAAGAGGGGAAAACAAGTTTTATTTGGCAAACTAAAAGTCGGTTACCAGTTTACCACACCAAAATGTTTGGTGGTCTTCGAATAAAAGATCTTCGGGTCTCTAATAAGGTGATTTGAGGAAAGTTATTATGGAGATTTAGGTTAATGTTTTTTTGGAAAGGGGTGTTTGCGGGGAAGTACGGGGCTATGGGAGAGGACAAAAATTGCAGCCCTTCCCAATTGTTGTGGGCTATGGGGACTATTTTGAAGGGGTGGGAAGAGTTCAATGAGAATACTTCTTTTCGAGTGCAAAGGGATTATGGTTAGTTTTGGGGATCATAGGCGGTGTGGAAACAATTATTTTGGGTCTCTCTTTCCCTAACATGTATAGGAGTTCTTACCATGAAAGATATTGATTATACAATTATGGGATAAACAAGTGAAATAAGTGTTTCCGGATTTGAGGTTTAAAGAAATTCACAAGATTGGGAAATTGGAGAATTTCAAAACTTGGTTTCTTTGCTCCACCAACAAAAATTACTATGAGTTGTCCGGATATTTAGAAGAATTTACTTGAGAAATAGGCTTTTTTTTTCCCTTATTTCTTTTTGGCGCACACATGAAGTTACTTTTTGTATAGATGATAGGGTGCCTTCAGTAAAAAATCATGTATTTTTTTAAGATTTCTACTTTTTGGTATACATATAATATATGGGCTTGGAAATGCTCTTGTTAATAATATTCTTACTTCATCTTAAAGAAAATGAGGAACTTCTCATCATAGAGGAGGATGTGTTTCCATGTGTTTCAATATGGACACTGCAGGTGCTGAGGAAGGTGTGCTTTCCTCTTGGCTAGCACCAAGCAGTTAGAGGGATGATTTTGAAAGCGAAAAACTATAAGAAGCGGAAGTTTGTATGTTTAATCTGGTGTTACATGTATAAGGAGGCAAGTTAAGAAGTGGATCATCTTCTCATTCATTGTGCCTTTACCATGAGATTATGGTGGGACATGTTTTGGTGGTTCAGAACTTTTTGGACAATGCCAAAATTTGTGAAAAAGATTTGATGTTTTGTTAAAGAGGAAGGAAAAGGTGAAGAAGACATCGGGCATGGAATTTGGTCCTTGTTGTGTTGATGTAAGTTATTTGGAAAGAGAGAAATTCGAGAGCTTTTGAGAGGTGGAATTGAGTTTTTCTCAGGGAAGGAATAACCTCGGGTCACTTATTTTCTTCTGTTGCACCCATAAAGTTCATTGTTGTATAAAAGAATGGGTGGATCTTGTAGAGAATCAAATTTTGTAGATTTTTTACATTTTGATATTTTTTTTTGTATATGGCCAGCTCGCCCATGTTTTCGAATGAAATACATTTACCTTATAAAAAATAAAAACTATTGTGTCTAGATATGGGATGGATGATCAATGGATTACCAAAGAAGTGAAGAATCCCTACGGGGTGGGGTCCGTGGGGATTATGGCGATCCATCAAAAACCAGTTGACCCAAAATTTGGGGTAATTCAAAAATTAAAGTAGGTAATGGGGAGAAGACATCTTTGTGGAATGATGTTTGGGTTGGTCAGCTCACTTTGAAGCAGTTGTTCCCTGACATCTAAGACTTGAACCAACCAAAGTTGGCAAAAGTTTTAGAAGTAAAAAACAATCAAGGTTGGAATCTTACTTCCATAAGACTTCTTAATGACTGGGATATAGATAGATTAACAGAATATTATTTTGTGGTCCAACCAGTCATATGTGAACAGTTCTACTGCTTTCTTAGTTTTTGTTAGCACTTTATCTCTAGAGATACATAATCATGTTTAAGTCTTCTCTAGATTTTTTGATTTTGTGGCTGCATCTCCTGGATGTCGATAATGAAACAACTTACTTCATTAAAAAAAAATTCTATAACATAATTGAACAGGCCAAAAACTTCACCATAAATAAGGACACTCTGCTTTGGATGAAGGACAAGAAAGGAAAATTTATTGTGAAATCAGCCTACAAATATTTTGATAATTCACTACCAATATCTGAATCATGGCTTTGGAAGATTATCAGGAAAGTCAAGATACCTCACAAGGTGGCGTGTTTAACCTAATTAGTGACTAAGCACGCTGTTCTAACACAGGATAATCTAGTGAAAAGAGGCAGTCAGTTATGTTCTAGGTGTTTTTTGTGAAACTGAAACACAGAATAAATCATCTTTCCTTACATTGTAAAGTGACTGAACAACTTTAGCAGATCTTCATCAAATTGAGGGGTATCAGGTGGTCTATGCCAAGAAGTACATCAGAAGATCTAGCATGCTGGAATAGAAATGGTAACCTATGAGGACACAAAGAGAGATGGAAGATTGTCTCTGCTTGCATCTAGTGGACAAAATGGAAGGAGAGTAATCAGAGGTGTTCTGAAGATATTTCCAGATGTTGAAAATGAACTGCTTGGTGATATTCTATTTTTGGTGTATCCATGAACTTGATAAGGAGACGGTGTTATCAAAGGCGCGCTTTAAGCGCGTTTAAGCCCTGAAGCGAGGCTCAAAACGCGTTGACCGCTTCGCCTCGCTTTATGTGCGCTTTAGTGTCGTCATCAAGGTTCTAAGGCAAACATTTCCATGTGAATGAGCCTCGTATGAAAAAGTGACACTAAATAGTTGATATTTCACTTTATCATTAAAAAAATCAATTTCTTTGGTCATATTTTTGTCATTCATGTTTATAATTATTAGTCTTACACTAAACATATATATTTGTTTTCTTTTCTCCCTTTGCGCCTTTTTTCAGTAAAGCCCACAATTTCTTTGCGCTTTGCGCTTAAAGCCCTCACGGACCTTAGAGCTTTTTTGCGCTTTTCGCCTTTGATAACACTGTAAGGAGATAGGACATTACACATGTTATAGACAGTTTATAGGTGGTAGGTTTTGTTTCCTTTATACTACTGTTGTAATAACTACTGACATACACTATTGGTTAAGTATATTTCTTGTTTATAATCGATGTTAACCAGTTAAAAAATATCTTATGTGAGAACTGGGATTTCTTCTTCTTCTTCTTCCTCGATTTTGAGAAAGAGGACAAATGAGCTATATGAGAGTTTTGAAGTCATACATTGTACGAAAAAGAAGAGGTGGAGGTAGACCAAAGAAATATTGCAGCTGACTGAGGACATGACCTTAGATAGAAAGGTGTGGAGGACAAGAATTAGGGTAGAAGGTTAGTAGGTAGGAGTGTGTCCAGTAGGAGTGCTTTGTCTTATTGCCCTTACTAGTAGTCGTAGGACAACTCTTGTAGTTAATATGTTGTTTAACGATTTCTGTTACTATCGATTAGTTCATTTGTAGTATTATTTTGTTGCAGTACTGTTTTGTTACTATCTATTGTCTCTTGTGCTTCCGTTATTTTTCTTTCCTAGAATGATTTTGTCTTAAGCTGGGGTTCTATCGGAATCAATCTCTCTACCCCACCTCTGAAGTAGAGGTGCCTGTGCAGACTCTAGCCTCCCTGGACCCTAGTGTGTGAGACTACACTGATATGTTGTTTCTTTTTGTACATTGTATGAAAAATGGTCAAAATCCTGCCCCATTTGGAAAAGGAAGAGGCTCACTATTATTTGGACTTAGGCTCAATATAGTTACCTAGTACCTCTTGTTGGTGGGAGGTGGTAAGTATCTCGTGGAATTAGTTAAGGTGCGCTAAAACTGATCCAGACACCACGGTCATATAAAAAAAGTCCCTTTTCTTTGAAAAAATGGAGCACTTTCGGTCATAACCCTAACTATTTGAATTTTTATCAAAGACTAAACTCCATATGCTACTTATGCATTTCTGATCCTAATCTCTAACCTTCACTGTTCTCATTCTTCTTAACTCAGACCACCTGTAGGCAAACATATACATATAGAACTAAAGATATACGGTAGTCTTGTTTGTAACTTCTTCTGTTCTCTTTCCTTAAATTGTTTGTTTTCTTACTGAACTTCTCGAAGGGCACCTGTGTACGAAGGAAACTTTTTTTTGAATTGCCTAGTGTTGACAATAGTATGGTTTGACGGTCCTTGGGCTTTTAGATGCTTAACAGGGTCTTCCTAGTCTTCAATAACAACTACTAGCTTCTCACCTATAATTACTTCAAGTTACGTACTTAGTATGTAAATATGCTTCTGGCTGAATGATTGGAAGTTCATTATACCAGCAAGGCTTGCTAGCTGTTGTTAAATGGGTAGAGATTCAATGGACTAGGTGACAATTAGTACAAGTCAAAAGCTGTAAATTGAACTGGCTGTGATGAAATCTCCCCGCATGGATGTAGTTTGTCTAATTTAGTAGAAATTAAATACTCTACCATCAGTAACTCTCTTCTTTTTTTCTCTACCAAATGCACCCCACCTTTCCACAACAAAAATCTAATAATTCTAAAATTCAAAATAAAAAATGAAGATTCTGGCGAAAGAAAACCTACCCAGAAAACATAATAGGTTAGAACACTTGTAAAACAAAAATTTTACCTGATAGTTCAGAGCCTTGATTGCCATCTTCTTTGAATCAGACCCATCCATTCCTCTCCAGAAATCACATCTGTTCCTCAAAATCTCTGGTGGTGACCATGATCAGCTGAACCAGAAATCTCTGAGACAACGTTTTTTTTTTAGTTTTTTCGTTTCGCTATTTGTAAGTGCTTTGTTGAAAGCAAAGATATGTCTTCGTCCTTCTAATTAATTAATCTTGCTTACTATACTTATTTTATTGGTATTGATAAGACATTATTTTATTTTGTAGCTTTTGTCTACATTTTATATACTTATTTTTGTAGCCAAAGAATATTCATTTATTCATAAAGTATAAATTTATTTAATTGTAGATTGTCTATTTGATTTATTTAAGAATTAATTATTCATGTTTATATATTTTCAAGGTGATAAAAAATCTTTTTGAATAAACTATGTATCTACTAGTTTGATAGATATTTGAAAGTCATATCTCAACGAAGAAAGTCTGTTTCTTCACCTCCATATCTTATGTTCTCCTCTTTATATTATATATGCTTTAAAGATTGTAGTATTTCCCAAAAAATTGTAGCTGAAATAGCTGTCAGCACATACAGGTTTTTTGTTTTTACCTTTTCAAACGTTCCTCTTATACTAATAATTTATTAAGCATATTTTCATGAAGCAGTGTTCCAAAATAGTATTCTCGAGGGGAAATCACTTTTTTTCCAGCTTTTGAAGAACTTTGCTGCTCCAGAAAAATACTTATATTCCCAAACTTTTTGCAGAACACCTCACTTTTTTATTCTTTTTTGAGAAAAAGCACTAAAGATCTCACAAAAGCATGGTCCAACATGCTATAAAATTGCAATGGTTGACAATACATATGTAAATGGACAGAGAAAATCTACAGTGTGCTACAGAAACGCAGAAACAACAAGCATAAAATATCATAGAAACTCGAAGAACATGAAAACCACCCTGTCAAAGAGAATAGACTTAAAACACACAGAAGTAGATTTACAAGTTTTTATTGTATGTGTTTCATACACACAAGTTTACACATTACACTGCATCTTCAACTCATGAAGCAAAACATTCTTAAAAGTTTTCAAATTGCAAGAGATTTCACCTCATCCACTTTCCAGAGGTCTTCATACTTGTACCACCTCATGAACCCTTCATCATTTCGAGTGTGCTGACACATGATGCATGAGTCACTCATGCAGGTTAGGAACTTGTCTAACCTAAATGCTTTTTCGAGAATGGATTCATCAAGCTCAGTCAGAATTTTCATAGGTGCGGGTGGAGGAAGGTCTTCAGTAATTATGCAATGCGATATGTTGAGCACTTTCAACTGTTTTAACCCCTCCAAGAGAATAACCAAAGCAGGTTTAGATAACTCCGTACAACTCACACTCAACACTTTCAAGTTTGGAAGAAATGCGACCAGTGCAGATGCAAACAGAATATCACAAGGCCCCATAATTTTGAGCTCAGCAATTTTTTTGCAACTCTTTGCAATTTTCTTGATGACATAGGCAGGTTTTTCTAAACTAGGCATGGTCAGTGATTCAAGATCTTTCCATTCACGAAAATCACGGCGTATTGCTGACTTTTTTAGTGTTTCCCAAGCAGGCATAACAAGGCGTTTAAGCCGTGGACACCTGAAAAAAGGAGATTTAATTAGCTGTCATATTCAGTTTCACAGTAATTTTTGCTTCTCCTGTATTAGGTGTTGGTCCACACATTCACTTATTTATGGAGTTGGAATTGAAAATGGAGTTATGTTTGGTTACACATTCTGCAAAAATTATTTAGAATAATATCATGCTTGAATGTACTGCTCAAACTTAAGTGAAAGTGAGTTGGAAAACAGTTTGAAAGTTGTTTCCAAATTTGAAAACAACTTCAAGTTGAATTTGAAATTTCATGGCCAAACAACTGATTTTTTTAATAAATCAAAAAATTACTCGGAAAAAAGTGTATTTTCATGAACTCTGAAATGATGCTTGCTGTACGTTTTTTATTTATTTAAGCTATAGTATTATAGAAAAATAAAAGTTTGTCAGGGGAGTACCTATTGGCAGTATAAGTCAACTGATTGTCGTCAACATACAAATTGTGATGGAAGATCAATGTTTCTATGTTTCCACGACTGAGGTTCATGCAAATCTTTAGGAGGCGGGTCAATTTTTCACGAGACGGAGTGTCCACATATACATATGGCTTTGTTGTAATACTGACGAAATTTGATTGCAACACCGACAAGTCTAGCGTTTTCCAGAGAAGTGGATCAGAACAAGCCAATTGCCATGCGCGACAAACTTGAGGAATTGCATATATCAACTGGAAAATGTCCAAGGACAGTAGTATCTTTACCAAGATATTAATATCAAGGTCCTCCCATCTCCTTACACGAGCATCTCCTTTTTCCATAACAGCTTCAATCTCCTAAACTCCTGTAGAAACAAGAAAGGTTATTACTTCACTAGATCCATGAAGAATATTTGAATTTCTGTCGTCAAATTGATGCTGCTGATTGTCATTTTGTGTTCTAGTGAATATACTCAGACCATGAAGAATAAAAAGTTAAGCCCTGCAATACGAAGAAACATAGAAGAGTGTACAAATATGTCTGAGGAAGGTGAAGAAACTAGGAAACTATAACCTGGAACTTAAGTCGGTTGTAGATAACGACAGAGAACTAAGTTCTTTCTGGCATAGCTGATGGAAGTATAACAATTTTGATAAAAATAATCACTACTGAAAGCAAAATTATACAAAAAAAGGAGGAAGTAACATTGATTTGCACATAAAATTCCCTAAAGAGGAAAATTCAATGTCCTCATGAGCATTCCGATATAAAAACTGAAGACTTGTTATATGTTTTGAAGGGCAAGATAAGTACAAAGAGAACTGGGGAATGGAACAAGTGTGTGCCGAAAAAGATGCATATAGTTCCCAGGAACGAAATAGAAGAGGCTGTAAAACCACAATACTTCATCCCTTCTATTTTTCTTGAATAGGAACACAAATAAATAAGTTAACATGATTTGTGCATTTAAGTAATTCCTAACTGGTCAAAGATAATAACAATACAAGTACAATAATAACAAGGGCTTAATCTCAAAATTTTGGAATAGATTGTATGGCCCCTTTGTAATCAACTAATCATTCTGCTCTACGTGGGTTCAAATTTTCAACACTACTTTACAACAACTTAAATGGAGTGATATGGACATTGAGCATTCATTTAGCCAACCCCAACTGGTTTGGGATTGAGGTGTAGTTGTACTTTACAATAGCTATACTTCAAACCTAAACTAATTGAGGTCGGTTATATGAACACTCAATATACATTCCGTTCCATTTGGAGCAGTTTCATTCCAATACTCAGATAATTATTAAGGGAGGTGTAGTTGTACTTTACAATAGCTATACTTCAAACCTAAACTAATTGAGGTCGGCTATATGAACACTCAACATACATTCCGTTCCATTTGGAGCAGTTTCATTCCAATACTCATATAATAATTAAGGATACTCTATTACCAAAGGCTTTCTCTATTTTCTACTGAAATACAAATCAGTAATGAACTAAAAAGACTCTTGGCAAACAACATACTTGATACAAGTGTAGCAACATAAAATAAACCTTAATCCTAACCATTGGAATTACCTCTGGATCTTGTGCTTCATTTATATTTTGTATTTAGCTAATTTCACAAGAATCTTGAAATTGTAAGTCTTTTGGGATAACTTTGCTCATGTGATTGTAATATTTAGCTCGTCCGTTTGACCATTTTAACACCTTCAACCATCAGTGCCAAACCTATACACCAGTGCAATTGACATTCTAACGTAGACATTTCCAAACTATAATTCAGGACCTTCTTTCTTTTTTATCTTCTACATGTGCTACTTTTGTACCTTGTCATAATCATCACTTATTTTATCTAGTTTTGTATGACCACGCACCATCACACCATTGACATTTCTACAACACTCATTTTTCTGATACGCATTCAAGCCATACCCCATCATTAGTCTCACAACTATCTAACAAATCCTATCTTCCACTCTGGTATGAATCTCCTTATCGGATGACACTCCTCAATTTCAGCTATAAGATTTTAATCTAGTTGCCTCTTCGTCTAACAGAATATCATTCCATTGACGTGGAAACTGAGCCTAGACATATAAACAGTCTGCGAACTCACTTTGATGATCTCAGATCTGAATAAAGAAGTGTTGTGGTGAATAAATGATCAATGTAATACTAGTTTATCCTCGCGGTAAGGAATTGATAAGAGAAATGATATAAAATATTTTGTAATTTCCCGAAATAAGGCATCATACAAATTGTGACAAATGGAGTATTGATAAGAGGTCCTGAACAACAGAACCAATGATAGTTGCTAGGGAGATCCGTTTATGACTAAATTCTAAATTGAAAGCTAAACTAGCAAGTAACCATGATGGATCTTTTCAATCCACGTCTGACAAAAGCTGGAAAAAAAAAAGTAGTTAGAGAATGGAAAGGAAGAGAACTTGAATGAAATGGTACTTCAGTGTGGTTCTTGTCTTCTTATCATAAACAAACTAGAGTTCTCAACATTCATCAAGTTTCTCAAATGAGTGAAGTATCAATTGAAGTATAACAATCAATAATGGATGTTGATATTTTACTAAAATTACCCGCTCACAGACAAAATCTCTAACTCGCCCCCTTCCCAATGTCAACCACAATATTGTATTGAGTTTTTGATCAATGATAATAATTTTTCACGCCTTTTTCCCAATACAACTGTACTTGGGTTTGAAGGGAAAGGATTGGTAATTATATGAAGCATACAGAAGAAAATATATAGAGGTTGTTCCACAGCCTAAACAGCATTGTGAGCACTAAGACTACCTCTCTGAAATGGCCCCTGGGGCTTTGGTCTAGTGGTAAGAGCAGATCATGTATTGTGTGGGTCAAGAGCACATCAGGGGTTAGAAGCATGTTGCAAACAAAGCCCTGGTAGTTAAGGGAAGAAGGGCAGAGGGTACGGTCCATTATCCACCGGATTCCGATCCGTGTGCCATAGGCCCTCGGGAACTTTCAGTTTTCAGAAAAGAGAAAAGCATTTTCAAATGGCTTCAATCAGATAATCACAAGCTAATGTGTCAACAAGGGTCTTTGAATATAGGTTTTTGATGTAGGCCAAGAGAGGAGATCTCAAGCCTATAATGGATAGCAAAGATGCAGCATATCTGGGACTGATTTTGTGCTGGTATTTAGCTGAATTCAGAAACAAATCCCTAGGGATAGAAAGCCTCTAGAGGAGCCAAAAGATCAGCAATAAATTAAAGCATCAAGAAGGAACAAGCAAAGAGAAGGTTCTCTGTTGGCCTGGTGATGAATATCTAAAAAGAAGAAAAGGTCTAGGAATTCCAGCTAGTGAAAAGCTTCAAGATAAACTTGCTAATAGAGAGGCCCCTTTAGCTACAGAGGGAAATTTCTATGTCCTTCTTTTATCCTCTCTGTCTATGACTGATGTAAAATTGGTCTTATACAAATGAGTTGCATATATTGGTTGAGATAAATCCATTTTTTATTTTTTTTTAAAAACAAAAACGAAGAATTTCATGTTTTTATAGACCTGACCAGGATTTTTTTTTCCAGTTCTTTATGATATTTCTTAATTGTTAATTGAATGAAATTGTTTTTCGAAATCGCATTTGATTTCTAAGAAACTAATACACCAAGGAGAACACAAAAACTTGAGCAAGCAATTAGTAAGGGGGGAAGGTGATTACTAGGAAACAGTTTTCTTTTCCTTTGTGCTTGAATGTCTTCGGAAAACAAAAAGGGGAAAAAACTAGGAGAGTCAAGTTTTCAACTATAATTTTAGCAAAATCGATTCATTGGAAAAGCGGGAAAACATGGTAGAAAATATTGGAACTCCCCTTATGTGCCTCCTAAACCTAGTTATGTTATTCTTCGCATAACATGGAAGCAGGTCACTTCTACTAAAGCAATCTCTTACTCAACTTGGCCAGCGATTTCTCATTAAAGGTAATATCAGCAATATCCTACCTGTATATCCCTCCAACCCAATTTCCATACATGTTCAATTGCCTTCCAAATAAAGTGAGGAATTCAACCCTGAGATTTGTTACGCTTTTCTCACAACTTTCTTGTCATAAATTTGTAAGCTCACATGTACTTCTCGTCTGCATCTTCTTGATACATTTAATGAAGCTTTTTTACTTCATCAGCTGATATGAGGCCTACAACAATCTCTCTCAAACTACTAATCATCTATCTACGCCCTACGAAGCTGATAGGTTAGATGCCCCAAAATCCAAATTTCTTTTTGAGAAAAGAAAAAGATGGAATAATCAAAGCACCATTTGCATTTAACTTATGTAGGTCAAAAAATGATGTTATAATTTTTTTGGATAACGATGAGAATACTGTAAAAACATCAAAAGAACCTACATTCTTGATTGGAGTACTCCAACAGCATCGTTAGGTTAGCAAAATGAAAATTTAGTAAATCAAAACCAACCTCAACAGTGATTTAAACGTTAACAACAAGAAAATATGCATTTTATCATACCACTCTAATAATAGAAATGCAGGACACCACGACATGCAAATTCAGACAACCTTGAATTCAGATCTGTATGGGGAAAACTCAAATAGCCAGAAAAAGGGGGAAAAAAAGTTCCACAAGGTGTACACCGAATTCCTTTAACACCCACAACAACTTCTGTTATCAAGATCCAACATGAGTAAAAAGATAAATCTGAAAAACAGCCATAAGGAATGTAAGAAGAAAAAAAGACGGAGAGATTTAGGACATGCCTTTAGATTGTTGCTTCACTTCAGTCTGTGCGAAAAAAGTTGGGTGAAAATTAGCTTTAATGAGGAATGAGATTCGGATATGAGGAAATGACCATAAAAACCCCCATACATTGGCAGGTGTCCGCTGTTAAACTGTAATAGTCATAAAGAGTACCAACAACTCCCCACTGCCAAATGGACGTGTCATCATATCGGGAGATGTTCACACCTGTAACTTGATTCTGGTCAAGAGTCTTTAACTTTTTTCCTTTTTTGCTTAGGAGATACATCCTACCTGTATTTTTGATAAATGACAAAAAGAAATATTTAAGTGAGATTTTCTTTTGAGTTAATACCTCTAAACTCCCAAAACTATTCACATTTTATCCATTTAACACTTAAATTATGGGGTATTGTCGTTAACCCCTGAACTATAGACCAGGTGATATGGAGAGTGACAGTCAAAAAGAGCATTCATGTGGACCTAGTACACTCTGTGAGGTCCAGCATTTTCTCCGTTTCACCTCGTTTAGTGCATTTTCATTACTTGAGTGGAAGCTTATGCAAATTGATTACTTACCTTAATTTTCTTTCAAAAAATCCAAGTTAATATTGGCTCGTAAATTCTACCCAATATAGAATTATATTTAATATTTCTCTTATTTCAGAGAGGATTTTAGTAACGATTGACACCCTCTTCTTTGAAAGACTTAAGAGCGTTGATTCTCTAAATTAGTTGACTTTCATATTCCTTCAACTAATCACTCTTGTAATTCTCATATTATACAATCTGTAATCCTTTTAAGAGTCTAATCAGTAAAGTGGCCAACTAAATAATTGATAATGTTTTAAGTCGTAGGGCTCACAAGTCCATGAATTCAAAGAACACGAGACTCTTACTGTTATTTATTATACACACTAAAGTAACACTGAAAGATTATGTGGTACTTGTTATTAAAAAAAGAAGAAGAATCTATAGATTTTTTATTTTAAGCTAATCTTTTAGCTTGCATGTTCAAGTCATTTACCTTGTCTTTTAGTTCCCAGTAAAAATGATATAAATGCAAATCAATCAGCTACGTCTTAAAACTGAGATTAGAAAAAATTGTGATAAAAATAATTATAATGAACATGCTATCATAATCAGAAAGAGATTTAGACGTTTGAAATATGTCTATCGCATTATTTTGTAACACTTCATAGCATCTAGTTTGATATTTACGTCAAGATTAAGTAATCCAAATGAAATTTACACAAATCTAAAGATGTGTCTACCAGTATTTGTACTATTTGCATTAACGATAGAAAAAAAGAAAAAGAACAATAAATCTCCCAGATGGTATTCAAGAGTTCTTAAGAGAATTTAAATATGATAATGAAAACATATAATACTACATAAGAAATATGATTTCTTCTTCTTTTTTAGAAAAGATGATAAATGAGCCATATGAGAGTTTTTAAAGTCATACTCTGTACGAAAAGGGCCAAAAATGTCCTAACATATTGGAAAGGAGAAAAGGCTCAAAATGATCCTATTTCTTTCACATGGAACACTAATAGTCCCTATTCTTTGAAAAAGTGGTGCACAACACTATAGTGAATTTTAACACAGACTAAATTTCATATGCTTTTCACGCGTTTCTGATCCGAAGTTCAAACCATCATACTTCTCTTCCCTCTTTACGAAGACACATGCAGGCAAACATATACATATAGAAATAAAGATATATGTTAGTCTTGTTTGTAACTTCTTCTGTTTACTTTCCATAAATTGTTGGCTTCCTCCAAATGAACTACTCATGAAAATCATGGATCTTCAACCAGATCAATCTTAGTGAATTTCTCGAAGGGCTACACCTGTGTAGGAAGGTAAAATTGTTTAAATTGCCTACAGATTTTTTGACAATATTATGTTTCGACAGTCCTTTTACTTTGAGATGTTTAACAGTGTCTACCTAGTCTCCCCTAACAGCTATTAATAACTTAGTATGTAAATCTGTTTTCTGGCTGAATGATTGGAAGTTCATTATACCAGCAAGGCTTGCTAGCTGTTGTTAATTGATAGAGATTCAATCAATTAGGTGATAGTTAGTACAAGTCAAAAGCTGTAAATTGAGTTAGCAGTAATAAAATCTCGATGCATGACCAATTTAGCAGAAAATTAAATCTTTTTTTACTTTTCTCTACCAAAAGTTCCCCAACTTCACAAAAAGCTTAGAACTTTCCACAACAAAAATCGAAAAATTCAAACTCAAAGCTTCACATAGGAAGAACTAAATAAGATGAAAATTACCTTGTAAAGAAAACCTACCCAGAACACATAATAGCTCAGAACAGTATGAAAATTATCTGCTCTGAGAAATATGATAGATCTGACACTTGATTGACAATTGGACATCTTCTTTGAATCAATTCCTCTTCAGAAATCTGTCCAAGATGAACTGAAGGCTGGATCTTTTCCTTTGAAATCTCTATTGGTGAACCAAAACACTATGAGACAGCATAGTGTAAAAGAATATGCCGGAGAGAGAGCTGTGATAGAATCTACAGCCATACTTGTACTTTGGAGAAGATGAAGAAGAGGAGACCACCATATAGCTTTCTCTAACAATTGAATGAAATTGAAAATTAATCTACACTAAAATAATATATTACCTTGAATTTTTTTAAATATTTTTTTACAGACTTGGACATGTAATTTTATGGGTAAATCTGTAACGACCTGCTTAGTCGTTTTGAGTAGCAGATTTTATTTCTGGAAAACTGTCTGAGACGACGTATCCAACGACGGACCGTCATGGGCACGACGGACCGTCGAGGGTGTCTCGTTCCAAACACTTGGAATTCTTATATTTGAGTGCTGAAATCGACTCTCTGAACTCTGTGACCGGAACCGGCAGCAGGACGGACCGT
>JABWTJ010000060.1:1694779-1745824 GCA_016801875.1 Solanum sitiens
CTTTTTTTCGTGTCTTTTTTCTCTTCCTCGATTTTTTTTTCTCCTTCTTGGTCTCTTTTTGTGTTATTTTTCTTCTTCATCCTCTTCTTCTTTTTTAATTCTTCTTCTTATTTCAATTTTTTCATTTAAATAATTATTCTCAAATCAGTTTTTACCTGTATTTTAATACATGTTTTATTTATGAATAATACAAATTTAATTTAATCTATAGATTATTGTCTTGTCTTTCGTTAGTTACGTTTTTATTTATTCTTAATTTTTTCTTCTAATTCAACTTTAATATTGTGTAATACACTTTTAATGCAAATTCAATTTATTTTGTAGTTTATTATTTCTTGCTATTAGATTACTTGTTCAATTCATTATTGATATAAGTTTAATGTACTCTATAGGTCATTGGATGTTGTTTCATTAGTTACAGTTTTTATCCATGCTTAATTCTCTCTTCTAATTTAACTTTAGAATGTGCGTAATACACTTTTAATTAATACAAGTTAATTCATTTTACAATTTAATGGTTGCTTTGTTATGATTAAATTACTTGTTTAATTCATTATAGATATAAGTTTTATTCAGTTTACAAATTACAGAATGATCTTTCATTTGCTACAATTTGCATGTTTGTTTAATTTACTTCTAATTCAACTTTAATATGCGTGTAATACATTTTTAATTCAAGTTTAATTTATTTGGCAGTTTATTATATTTTTTCACTTGTTACGATTAGATTATTTGTCTGCGCTTTAGTTTAGACAGGTTGTTTCTACAAATATTTGAAAATGACATTTAGAGCTTATATCTCAATTTTAAGAAAGTTTGGTTAAGTTAGAATTGATTTTAGGAGAAATATTAGATTGAAGCTCGATAAGGATAAAGTTTACGGAACTATATCACGTTTGTATTAAAATTGTATTTGATATGTTTCATAATCGTATTAAAACTGTATTAAAATCATGAACATTACATTTGTAATACATATTACAAACTTCACTCTTTTTTAGTAATATCAACCAAAATAATTTAAGTAACACATTATAGTACATGCACAATAAATTTTTAATACATATTGCAAACATCACTCACATTCTTAGAGATACAAACCAAAATAATTTATAAGATATAGATAATACATGTTTTATTCATGAATAATATAAGTTTAATTCAGTTTATAGATTGATGACTTGTCTTTCGTTTGTTACGTTTTTCATTCATTTTTAATTCTCTTTTCTAATTCAACTTTAATATTGTGTAATACAATTTTAAAATAAATTTAATTTATTTACTTGTTTAATATTAGTGTAATACACTTTTAAGAATAATTTTAATTGAATTTGTAATTTATTGGTTATTTTTTACGTTGATTTACTTGTGAAATTCATTGTTTATACAATTTCATTCAGTTTACAGGTCATAGAATGCTCTTTCGTTTTCCTATTAGATATGATATAGCTCTTTATAGCCTCTATGACAACTTCTCTTAAAAGCCTCGATTGTCACCCCCTTAATCAAAAGACTTATCTTTATTTTCGTAAGGGAGACATCGGCAGGACATTGTAGTAATATTATTATATTGAATAAGAATTGTAGTAGGGTATTTGCTACAATTTTGCATTCATATTAATTTTCTTCTAATTCAATTTTAATGTGTGTGGAACACATTTTTAATTTATTTTGCAATTTATTATGTCTCTTTACTTGTTACGATTAAATTACTTGTCTAATTAATTAATTATTGATACAAATTTATTTAGTCTACGAATTATTAGCTACACCATAAAAGAAAATATAGAAAGAGAAAGAGAAATAGAAAAAAAACAAGAGAGAGAGATTAAAGTGCAACAAAAAGCAAAAAAAAAAGAAAAGACAATAGAAAGAAAGTAAGAGAGAAAAAGCAGCAACAGAAAAAAAACGAAGTAAGTACAATATAAAGAAAAAAAATAAAGAATGAGTGAGAAAGACATATAAAAACTAAAAGCGAGAGAGAAAGAGACAAAAGAGAAAGATGAATCTAATAAACTATATAGTATTGTTATATATTGCCATAAATGGTAATAATTAAAGAGTATACTTAAAATAAGTAAATATTTTAAAAAAATAACTCACTCAAGTAATTAATCCTAATTTTATTTAAATGAAATCAAATACTGTTGAAGTGCAATTTTATTTCATGATTTTAGAATCATGTCATGAAATATCAAATTAGCCACTTTTTTAGAATTTTATCATTTCACATTTTTCTATACTAGTCTCAATGGGTCTATTCTGAAAAGTGACACATAAATGTTTCTTTTGAAACCAACATAGAAAACCTATATAATTAATTCATGTTCATCGGGGTGCTTGTCAAGCAAGGACAAAGTGAGTTGACACGCGTAGGCATTGATTTTTCTTTTGTTCGGCACAACTGGGGAAAAACACCGGGCAAACCACCCCTTTATAGGGTTCTCAAAGGTTGGTGCATCGTGTGGAATTCTCATATCCACATCCCCTATTGAACACTACACTTTTTCTTTTAATTTTAAATCATTATTTTTCCTACTTACTGTCCGATGTGGGAGAATGTATCCATATATTTCACTTTTTAACTTCACTATTGTTAATAAGTATCAAAATCAATAAATTATTTCACTTCACAACTATTAATAAGTATCAAAACTATCAAATCAATAAATAATTCCACATAGACTAATGCTATTATAGTAAATTTTATTTCCTTTATTCTTCACTTCTTTCTGTAAGTGAAACATGTACAATTTTACGCAAAATCATGTTATTTTACTTTCAAGGTTCACGTTATCATGTATTTTTTTAAAAAAATTTAGTATAAGTTTTGAATATCTAAATTTTTTGTTTAAAATATCGAATTAATGTAATCTAATTCAACTTTGAAAATTAGTCGACTGACTTTCGGAAAGCGCAACGTGACAATCAAAAGTGAATTGACAGATTATTTCTTACCAAATGAGCATAACATAATTCATTATTTAATACTACTAGCCCGTTTGGCCTTGCGATATGGTATCATGACATAGAATCATGATATGGTATCATGATATGGAATCATGAGATGAAATGAAATTTTGTTTGGACATACGATATGGAATTTTGGTGTTGCATATTTTCTCATAAACATAAAAATTTCATAAGTTCTAAAATTATTAAAATATCCCCAATTGTTTCTTCAGTATTATCAAATAAACAAAAAATCATAAAATCGTATAATAAATTATTATAAAATTATTTGTTCTTCACTTAAGTAATTGTTTCATCAATATATTTGAGTAAAAATGAAACACCTTTCACGGGCTCTTCAAGATTTTATTACTCAACAATTGTGAAGTGTGAGTTAAAGTGATTATATATTGGTGAGGATATTAAATTTTTGCTGAGAATATTAAATTTGAAAAAGTAATGATGTGATTATAAATTTTATTTATATTTATTTACATGTGAAATAAATGATTAGTAGATATAAATGTGGTTGTTTTAACAAAATATAAACTTGTGGATCAATTTTTGTATTAAATAATTCAAATCATGATATAGTATTCCCATATAATTTCATATCATGGTTTTTGGAGAATATGATATCACATCTCACGCTACTATATCATGAGATAGAATCAGCGTAAAATCGCATGTCCAAACGTTGATTTCATCTCACGATACCATATAGTGATATGGTATCACATGGCCAAACGCCTACATATGTATTAAATTTACTCTCTTTTTATCCGCTGCTATTTTTTCTTCTTGATTATCAATTTTCAACATTTTTTCGATTATCCTCACTTGCAACTTCTAACTCTCTTATCTTCTTAAGTTGAATTGTGTGATTTCCTAAATTCGATTTCTGATTGTGAGCTTCCATCTTCGTAAGTTGGTTCTTAAATAGCGTTAAGAAATGACCCTTTGAATTCAAATTTTAATTCTGAAATTGATTTCTACCTTAAAGTGATGAATGACTTTTCATATCATAATTTTCCAAATTCTTTCAGTATGAGATTTATGATTACGATTAAAAACTAGTATATGATTTCTACATTAAAGTGATGAATGACTTTCCATATCATAACTTATCAAAGTCTTCCATTATGAAATTTTTGATTACGATTAAAAGCAATATCAATGTACTCATTTATTAATATAGTAGAGGGGCAAAATGGTAATTCAACTTTGCAGTTTGGATCTTCCCACTTATAATAATATATGATAAAAATTGACCCATAAATTTATATTTGTAAAAAAAATCATCATTTTGTATTTATATAAAATTTTTTGCGAAAAATATTCATAAAATATAAACATGATGATATATTTACTAACGGTATTGATTGATACACGACTCAAAGTAAAAAATAGTACACTTTAACTCGTATGAAATTTTTACCTTCTTATGAATTAAATTTTCTCAATTGTTTGTAATTTGCATCACCTCAATTTGAGTTCGAATTCATGATTTTTCGGTCTCTAATTTGTTTAAACACTACAAAGAAAATGCCTTTACTAGAATCCGTCATCCAAAAAAGATGAAGAATACTTTATCTTTTCCTCCATTATTCACACACAAGTTATGATACCTTGCAAAAGGTCAGTATATTATATCTCGCAAAAGGCACTTTGAAGGAGATTTTGGAAACGATGTGTTCGGTATAAAATTAATTCTAAATGCGCTTTTAAGAAACTTTTAGTGCTTTACCAATTTTTTATAAATTATATCTAAGTATAAGTATATATTCTCAGAAGTATTTCCAATTAAGTACTTTCGAAGAAAATCTACTTTTTTTCCGTTTTGAAAAAAAAAACTTTTACTAATTTTAAAAACACTTATTTTCTCCCAAAGTTAACCAAATATCTCACCATTTTAATGAGAAATAAACATGTTGAGCATCCCAAAAGCTTAGCAAAACGTAGTATAAGCTTACTATGCTTGGCAATACATATGAAACTGGATAAAAAAATCCACCGGGTACTACGAAAACGCAGAAACGAAAAGAACAAGTTCATAGAAACACAAAGAACTTGAAACCAACACAAGCTTCCACATTTACTCCAGGCCTTCAACTCATGAAACAATATCATCTTAAAGTTTTCAAATTGCAAGAGAATTCACCTCATCCACTTTCCAAAGGTCTTCTTCTTCTTCATAATTATACCGCCTCATAAACCCTTGATCATTTAGAGTGCGCTGGCACATGATGCACATGTCACTGATGCAGGTTGGGAATTTGTCTAACCTAGATGCTTTTTCATGAATTGTTTTATCAAGCTCGATCAAAATTCTCATCGATTTGAGTGGAGGGTCTTCAGTAATTATGCAATGAGATATGTTAAGCATTTTCAACTTTTTCAAATCCTCCAAAATAAAATCCAAAGCAGGTTTAGATATCATCGTGCACCTCACACTCAATACTTCCAAGTTTGGAAGAAATGAAGTCAGTGCAGATGCAATAAGCAAATCAAAGGGCCCCATAATTTTGAGTGTGATTTTTTTTGGCAACTCCTGCCAACTTCCTCAATGACACGTGTAGTAGTATTATTTATATTTGGCATCGTTAGTGATTCAAGATCTTTCCATATATGAATAGATGTGCATATCGTTTGCTTTTTAATTTTGTTCCAAGAAGGCATAACTAGGCGTTTAAGTCGTGGACACTTGAAAAAGAGGAGATCTAACTAGATTCCCTAAGAATAATGGAATATCATAGCAATCTAATATCACTGAAATGTTGTTTGAGGTATGGTTTATTGATTTTAGTTATCATAATAATACTATAGAAAGACAAAATTTGATTGGGGGACTGCCTCTCAGCAACAAAAGTCAACTGATTGTGGTTAACATACAAATTGGGATGGAAGATCAATATTTGTATGTTTCCAGAACTGAGATTCAAGCAAATATCCGGTCAATATTTATTCAGATGCACTCTCGACATATACGTACGGCTTCATCGGGATTTCGATGAAATTTGATTGTAACACAGACAAGTCCAGCGTTTTCCACATAAGTGGATCACAACAAGCCAATCACCATGCACGACAAACTTGAGGAATTGCATATATCAACTGGAAAAGGTCAAAGTACAGGAGTATCGTCACAAGATATTAATATCAAGGTTCTCTCATCCCCTTACAGGAGAATCTCTTTTTTCATAACAACAACTTCAATCTTTCTTTCTTTTTTGGAACTCCATA
Organism: Solanum sitiens; assembly: GCA_016801875.1. Taxonomy (NCBI): domain Eukaryota; kingdom Viridiplantae; phylum Streptophyta; class Magnoliopsida; order Solanales; family Solanaceae; genus Solanum; species Solanum sitiens. The sequence continues at coordinate 1,700,975 of JABWTJ010000060.1, forward strand.
AAGTTTCAATCTCCTGAACCCATGTAGAAACAACAAAGGTTATTACTTCTCTAGATCCATGAAGAATATTTCAATTTCTTACATCAAATTGGTGATGCTGATTGCTTTTTGTGTCAGACCACGACAAATAAAAAGTCAAGGCTTGCAATACTAAGAAACATAAAAGAGTGTACAAATACGTCTGAGGGGTATTGTGATGTCTAAAAGTGAAGAAACTAGGAAAATATAATTTGGAACTGTTGATTGTAGATAACGACAGAGAATTAAGTTCTTGCTGGCATAACTAATAGAAGTATCACATTTCGGATAAAAATAATCACTACTGAAAGTAAAATCATACAAAAAGGAAGAAAGTAAAATTTATTTGCACAAAAATTCCCTGAAAAGGAAAATCCAATGTCTTGTGCATAAGGATGGAAAAGCTGAAGACTTGTCGTATGTTTTGGAGAGAAAGACAAGTACAAAGAGAACTGGTATGGTCCTTTGTTGCCATTCCGCTCTACGCGAATTCAAATTTTCAATACTACTTTACAATAACTTAATTGGAGTGATATGGACATTGAGAATTCATATAACTATTATTTTATGTGCAAATTGAATCATTTTATAATAAAATAAAAATTCAGTAAATTAAAACCAACCTTGTCAAAGAGTTAAACATTAATAACAATAAAACACACATTTTATCATACCAGACTAAATTACTAATAATTGAAATACTTAGAGAACCTTGAATCCCAATCTGAATGGGAATACTCAAATTGCTAGCTAGAAAAGGGAGAAAATGATTTCACAAGGTGTACACCAAATTCTTTTAACACCCACAACAACTTTTGTAATCAAGATTCTACATTAGTAAAGAATTAATCAGAAAAATAACCTTAGAGAATGTAAGAAGAAGATAAGATTGAAAGAGATTTAGGACATGCCTTTAGATTGTTTATTCACTTCAGTGTGCGGAAAAAATATTGGGTGAAAACTATGGGATTTTAGTGTGCTTTAATGAGGAGTGAGACTCGCATATGAAATCTTGGTCAAATGAAAATAAAAATGTCATTCACCTGTAAATTGATTCTAGTTAACAATCTTTAACGTTTTTTTTTCTTTTTTTGCTATCCTACCTGTTCTTTTTGATAAACGATTAAAAAAAATCTAACACCTGTAAATGTTGGTCAACAATTTTTAACATTTTTTTCCTTTTTTGCTATCCTACTTGTTTTTTTTAATAAACGACAATATAAAATCTAAGTGAGATTTTCTTTTGAGTTAATATCTCTTCACTCCCTAAACTATTCACATTTTCCAGTTTAACACTTAAATTATGGGGTATTATGGACAATTGTTGTTAACCCCTAAACTATAGACCACGTGATATGGAGAGAGACAGTCAAAATAGCATTTATGTGTATGTAGTACCCTGAGTGATGTCCGTCATTTCCTCAAATTCACCTCATTTAGTGCATTACTATTACTTGAACGTTAGCTTATGCAAATTGATTACTTAATTTTCTTTCTATAAATATCAAAGTTATAATTGGTTGGTAAATTCTATCTAATATATATATATTTAATATTTCTCTGTTTTCAGAGAGAATTTTAGTAACGCTCGACGACCCTCATTTTTGAAGACTTTTTTTTTTGAATTAGGTACTTTGTATTATATCACAAAACAGTACATGGGTTGTACTGAAACCATCATATACATGTCTTCTTTCCACTTGTTTCAGTCTATATTGAGTCTAAAACATGAATTACTGATACAGTGTCATTGGAGTATACTTGATTTCACCCAAAACATAATAACAAAATTCACTTTAACTTGACTTTCTGGACATCATTCTCTATGCTCTCAAAACACCTAGAAATCCTTTGTTTCCAAATTGTCCACCATATACTAGCAAGGATAATTCTTCATCTGTTTCTGTCCTTTGCATTCTCCCCTGCTGCTTCCCAACTCTTCAGATCCTCTGATACCTTCATGGGCATGGTCCAAAAGATGCCTTAGTGATTCAAAAGATCCTCCATAGCTTTTAGGTATACTTGTAATGTAGGAATAGGTGGTTCAGTGTCTCTAATACCTCCTTAATGAGAAAGCACCTAGAGCATAAGGTTATATCTCTTTTCTTCAAGTTATCTTGAGTCAGAGCAGCTTCTTTGGCCAATAACCATATGAAGGGTGAGATTTTATGAGGTATTTTGTTTCTCCATATTTGCTGCCATGGCCAACTGTATGTTTGTCGATTTGTTTGATCTATCAAATTTTAGGTTGAGTTAACTTTCAATTCCCTTATGTTATTTCCTTTTCACCACATAACATCTTCCCCTATTTGTAGCCCATTTAAAGCTTCCACAATGTTGAGAAATCCTACCACTCTTTCTATTACCCAGTCATTGAATTGTCATTGAGATTGAAGCTCCAGCCCTGATTTGTTCATAACTTTGCTATATTATTGTGCTATCCCAAAACTATATTGTATATGTGAGGGAAAAAAACTTCTATGTTTCCTTTTCATGCCACCCATATTTCTAAAATCTTGTCTTGCTTCCATCTACAACTTTGATCCTTGCATTACTTTTATCTTCATCCCACATGTCTCTTATTAATCTCCACAAACTCACTCCATATGATGTCGTCACTTCTTTGGTCATTCACATATCTTCGCCTTCATATCTTGTACTTATTACCCTTTTTTATAGCATTGGATTTTCATTGGCAAACTTCCATAACCATTTCATTTTGAGAGCTTTACTCTGTACCTTCAAGTTCTTTATCCCCATATATACCCCCTACCTTCTTGTCAGTTGTAACTACCTTCCACTTCACCAAATTGAAGCCTTTCCTCTCCTTGTTGCCATTCCATATGAACTTTTTCTTGATACTGTCCAATCTCTTGATGACTCTCGTTGGTATTGGGAACAAGGTCATCATGTCAGTCGGCAAAGAGTCTAAGACTGAATTGCTGAGAGTCATTTTACCTCCGAAGGACAAATATTGAGTTTCCATTTAGCCAATATTTTTTCACACTTCTCCAGCACACCATTCCATATATCAACAAAGTTGGAGTTTCCGCCTAGAGTCATTCCCATGTAAGTTGTTGGCAGAGTACCAATTTCCCCACTAAGGATTGTTGCTAGGCAGTACATATTTGTGACTTCATTGAGTGGATACACTAAGCTCTTCCTCCAGTTGATATGTAATCCAGACATCCCTTCAAATAGTATATATAACCCTCAGATATTTCAGTTGTTGCTCCTCATCATAACGAAAAACTAGGGTATCATTTGCATACTGTAGGTGTGTTACCTCTAAACTTTCACTACCGTCTCTTGAAATATCAAAGCCTTTCAACCAGGCTCTATTGTTTTCTGTTTTGATCATACTATTCAACCCCTCCATAGTGATTAAAAGAAAAAATGGAGACAAAGGATCACCTTGATTTAGACCTTTTTGAGTATTGAAAAATCCTGTAGGATATCTATTCATAAGCACGGAAAACTTAACAGTTGAGATACAATACTTTATCCATCTCAACAATTTCTATCTGAAGCCCATTCTTTCCGGTAATTTCAGTAAATACCTCTAGTTGACATGATCATATGCTTTCTCTATGTCTAAATTGCATAGTATACTAGGCTTCTTCTGTTTGATTCTGGAGTCTATAGCTTCATTAGCAATCAACACAGTATCCATGATCTGTCTACCTTTTATAAAGGCTATGAGAATCAACCGATTTACCAATCACTCATTTCAATATCTCAGTCACTACCTTGGAGAGTAGTTAGTAGATGTTAAATATTAGGCTTATAGGTCTAAAGTCCCTTAGCTCATTTGCTCCTTTCTTCTTCGGTATGAGTGCAATGAATGTTGCATTCAATCTTTTCTCAGAAACTTCTTGTTCGTGGAAGTTTTAAAAACGTATCCATTATGTCTTGTTTAATGATTTCCTAACACTCAATGAAGAATCCCATAGTAAATCCATGAGGACCAGGTTCCTTATCTACTGCACACATCTTCAGACATCTCAACACTTCACTCTCTTCAAAGTTGGATTGTAAAGATCATTTTCATCCTCTGTTATAACTGGACATTGGGCACCTTGAAGAGTAGTCCTCCATTGAGTTGTTTCAGCGTATAATTTTTTTTATAGAAATCAATGATTCTCCTTAAATTTTGTGTAGCTATTGAGTGATTTCTCCTAGTACCATGAGCTGATCTATGTTATTATATCTTCTATGTGCATTTGCTATTATGTGAAAAAACTTGGTGTTCTTGTCCCTTTGTTTGAGACACAATGCTCTTGATTTTTGTCACCACAAACTTTCTTCCCTTTTGAGCAACTCCTCATACTCCAACATAATACCTGTATTCTTTGTTATCTCTTCCTCTGTGAGAATTCTATCTTCTCTATTTGCATTTATTACTGTCATTTGTTCAAGTAGCTTTTTCCGCTGATTGCCCAGTTTTCAGCATCATATTTCCTTCATTCCTTTAGTTTAGTTTTACCAACTTTGAGTTTGGATGCTAAAACATGGTAAGGTATTCCAGCGATGTTGAAAAAATCCCATCATCCTTTCACTCTGTCAACATAACCTTCTCAACATAACCTTCTATTTCAAGCTACCAATTTTCAAATTTGAAATAATTATTGTTTCTCACCCAAGATCCAACCAACAAGGCTAATGGAATATGGTCTGAACTTAATCTTTGAAGGGGTACTTGTTCCAAATTATTGAAGTCAGCATCCCATTCTTCTGAAATCAAGATCCTAACAATTTTGGATGCCACTTCATGTTGTTCCCCTTTGAACCAAGTATAAGTAACATCCTTTAGTTGCAAATCAACCAGCTTCATGTCTTCAATGAAATCTGAAGAGCCACCACAGTAGTGGAGTTGGAAGAGCTTGCAAAAAATGAAGAACCCCGGTGGAGACAGAAATCTAGAGTAATATGGCTAAAACAAGGGGAAAATAATACAATGTTCCAAAGAATGGCAATGTAACAACCCTAAAAATGAATAGGATCAAGACTAAGGGTGTCAAGAATGCTTGCGATTAAACCAAGGTTCACACGAATTGATACGCGTAGAACCAGACCTTAGAACCCTTACTAGACCAAGTCAACTGACTTGGGGAGTTAGTTGGGCTTGGAATGGTTGGAACCAACCAAGTAAGGCTCTCGAAAACTAAGATATAATCGAAGGAGTCTTTACCGGACTTAAAAGAAGAAATTTTAAGTTTTGAGGGTCCAGGGGTAAAATGGTCATTTACAGGCCAAGGGTAATATTGTAATTATCCTGAGGAATTAATACATTTATTAATTAATTTAATTAAAATAGCTTTTTCAAATTTGGGGCGACCCGGAATGACCTAGTTCGCAAATGGGTTGCCACTCGGGTTCGAGCCCCACTGGGAGCAAGAAATTGATGATTTAATCATCAATTAAAATCTATTCATTAAGGGTAAAATGGTCCTTTCACGTATTAATTAAAATAAATTAGATTTTTATTAAGTTAATTAAATCCTATTTTGACTAAGTCTTGAACTTAGTCTCTTAATCCTAATAACTCTCTCCCTCACGTTTCTCAACTCTCTCTCACGATCTCAACTCTCATTCTCTCACGCTATGACTACCTATAAAGCTCAAGAACAATTCAATAACAATTGTTCTTCACACTTGAAAGAAAAACACACAAAAAGGTTTAAGAAAAAGCAAGGAAAATCAAAAGCGTTAAGGCAAGAGAGATTTCCGTCGAGTTGGTGGTGCGAACTTTAGGTGAAATTGGGCATGGTAAGAGGAGTTTCCGGGCAGCAAATTCAAGCTTGAACAACGTCAAAAGATATGAGTTTCTCTCCTGGAATTCTTTCTCCAAGAGTACTTTCCTTCGAACGTTTCTCAAACTCTTGAAACTAAGGTTGTTTCCCTTCGTATGTCCTTGTCCTTAGCTCCCAAACGAATTCGTAGGATGGGTATGTTGTGCTGCTAGAAGAACAGGTTCTGAAAGGTTGCAACCCTTTCAGAATCCACACGACTATTAACTGGAATACTTCTGCATATCTATTGTTAAGTTCTAATTAATTATAAATGGTAACTCTAAAGGTTTCTTTCAATCTCAAAGGGGGTTGAGGCGGGGGGGCCTTTCTCGCCTTTCCTTTTCATTCTAGCCATGGAAGGCCTCAACCACATGATTAGGAGAGCAAATGTCAATGGATGGTTAATTTGTTTTAAAGCTCAAATGTAGGGGAGAATGGAGAATGAGGTGGGGGTGACTCATTTACTTTATGCAGATGATTCTCTGATTTTCTGTGAGCCTGAGGTGACACAAATCAGACACATGAGGTCTATCCTCACTATTATTGAAGGTGTTTATGGGCTCCATGTAAATTGGCAAAAGAGTTTTCTCTATCCAGTAAACCATGTAAGAAACATGAAACAACTAGCTAGCAACCTTGGCTGCAGATAGCTACTCTACCAACAAAGTTTTTGGGTATGCCTTTGGGTGCACTAAACAAGGACATAGGAGAGTGGAATGATATTTTGGAGAGATGTGACAGGAAACTTATAACCTCTCTTTTAGAGAGAGATTGACCCTGGTCAAGTCAGTCCTAGATTCTCTTCCTTCCAAAAATCATTGAGAAAAAAAATCAACAAACTCAAAAGATCTTTGAGAAAATAGAGGTTACAAGCTATTCAATAGGGATATTGTAACTCTTAGTAGGAAGCATGGAGGACTGGCTACAAAAAAGTGTTGCCAATCTGTGTTACAAAACCAGAAATTATTGAATCTAATAAATTGTTCAGAAACACGAAGTAACTAAAATTTATAGAAGCAGTAAGAGAGATGAACAAAAATTTAATTTTAAAAAAAAATCTGTAAAACGTACCAAAATCTGAAAAATCTTTTAACAGAAAAAAGATCAAGTCCACTGAACTCACAGTGTCCCCTTAAGGAAATTATTCCCCTCTAGTATTCGAGGTTTGATTTCGAATATAACCTTCCAGGGTAAAATGATCTCAATCACCAGAGTATAAATACCAAAAACTCTAGTGTCAACTAACCAATCAACAAAAGGAAAGTACAAGAAGAAAAATTGTTTGTGCAGAAGAAGAAGAAACTCAGAAAATTCATAAGGAAATATTCTGAAGAATGAATGGTATTTATAGGCAAGAAGAACAGGTTCTGAAAGGTTGCAACCCTTTCAGAATCCACACGACTATTAATGAAAGTTTGCAACCTTTCAAATGGTACTGACTGTTCCTGAAAGTTGCAACCTTTCAGAACAGTCATGGCGGGAATTTTAAATAAAATGGAAAAGTTTAAATAAAACGGGTCGCACGCGGATTCGAGTCGGGTCGGGTTAATCAACTAAAAAATGGAAACGTTTTGGTTAGTTTCAACTAAATAACTGAAAACGTCAACTAATTAATTGAAAACATTTTTGGCCATTTAATTTAATTAATTAAATAAATAATTAAATAATTAAAACAAACTTTGTCCAAAAATAATCTCTCGATCATTTGCAGAATCCGAAGCCAAAGTCGAGCCGAGCGAGCGACGACGACGACGGCGCGAGGGGGGTCTCTCTTTCCAAACCTTTTAACAATTAATAGGAGTGTTTCTATATTTAAACTCTCCTATTTTTCTTTCCACCACCAATGAGGGACAAATGCCTTTTCATTAAAGCATAGGAAGAGTTTTCAAGTTCCCAACTATTCAAGTTCTCAACTTTTCAAGTTCCTCTTTTTCCCTATATTTTCCATCAATTCTTTCAACATACCCAACAAAAAGTTAAGTATCCAGAACTCCTACTTCTACAGAAATGGTTATGGAGGTTCTGCACTGAAGAGATAACACTATGAAAAGAGTCATCATTTCCAAGCATGGACTACAAAGCCATTGTTCTTCTCAAAACTTTTAGGTGTTGTGTTTGGAAGACCATTAGAAGATATGGCCACAGTTCAAGGATAACATCTCACTTAAGGTGGGGATTGACAGGAAAATTGAATTCTGAAATGACTTGTGGATTGAAGAAGAGTGCCTTGCAACTCTATTTCCAGATTTGGTCATGCCCAGCCAGCAAAACAAGGACACAATTTCTCTGATGTGGAGCCCTCAGAGATGGAATTTGTTTTTCAGAAGAGCCCTCAATGATTGGGAAATAAGCAGAATCACTGCTATATTTCATGTCCTAAATACCTTACCAGGCACCTCTAATGATCCTGACAAGCCTATATGGAAATTACAGAGGAAAGGAGTGTTCACAGTGAAGTCTTGCTATTGGAGTTGTAAGAATTCTGATCAAAGTAGAATCAAAATATGGCCTTCGAAATTAATTTGGAAGATAAAAATACCTCTAAAGGTATCATGTTTTTCATAGTTGGTGTATAGAAGGGCATGTCTAACACATGACTGCTTCAGAAAAAAGGAAGACAAATTTGTCCAAGATTTATGTGTGATCAAGATGTTGAAGTCAATGGACACCTATTCCTCCACTACAATGTAGCTACCAATCTATGGAACATGTTTTTTTGCATCCTTGTTGTATGCTGGGTAATTCAAAAGACCACCAAGAAGACACTCTACTGAAGGCGGGTGGGGGAGTTAAGACCAGTTTTTTATTTGCTGGACTCTATGGAAAGAAAGGAATGCTAGTATTTTTTAGGACAACAGTAACAATATGGACAAGATAAGGATGGATAGCCTTAGTCTTTTATACTTTTGGTGTAAACAAGATATAAGGGGGGGTATAGACACTACTAAAAGACAGTGAAAAGAAGACTGACAGAAAAGCGACGGACGACATCGCTGCCAAAAGCGACACCATTTGTCAAGCTGTCCGTCGCTTTTTACTAAAAATAATTATTTATAAAATTATTTTACAAAAAGCGACGGTCGACGTCTCTTAGTCCGTCGCCTTTTTCCGCTAAATTTTGCGCCAAATATATATATATATATATACACACACATAAATGATTATTAATTTTATATATATATATATATATATATATATATATATAAAACTAGGTTGTCCGTCGCTTTTAATATATTTTATTTTATTAATAATTATTTTTATCATAGCGACGGACAACATCTTTAAATATGTCGCTTCTTGGTCAACAATATATGGTCAACACTTTAAAGAAGCGACGGGCAACGTCGTTTAGTCCGTCACTTTTTGGTCAAAATATAGGTCAAATATTTTTTAAAAAGCGACGGACAAAGAGACGTTGTCCGTTGCTTTTTATTTAATTATGTTACAGCAGTGACGGGTTTTCCCCCAAATTTCCCATTTCTCTTTTCTCTCTCTTCTCTCCCTCCTCGTCGCTGGACCACCATAAATCGCCGTCATGACCATTCATTTCTGGCACCATCATCCTCCCCCATCGCCGGCCAACCCCAGCTGCCACCCCGCCGCTACCACATTCCATTACTACCCCTCCTTCTTGTTATAAGGTTAGGATTCAATTTTTATTTTTTTAAAAATTCTAGTAAATATATTTAATTTTTTAGATTGTATATTATTTAGTTTATTGAAATTGTTGATTTACATTTGATTATTGTTAGTTAGGGAGAGAATTGAGGATTTTAGATTTTAGGGTTAGTTTTCTTCAAATTGGGGATTTTAGGGTTAGTTTTCTTCAAATTAGAAGTTAGAACTAACAAATAATTGGAAGTTAGAAGTTAGATTAGTTTAACATTGATAATTGAAATTTGGGTTAATTCAATTTTATTCTTGAATTTAATTAGAAATTCTTGAACTTGGAAATTCTCGAACTTATTAGAAAATCTAGAAATTAGATATGAACTTGAATATTTATATATATATATATATATATATACTAATATTCTTGGATTTGAAGTTTATATTTAACTAATTTTAGAACTTGCATTCTAGGCAACTGAGGAAGCTCAACATCAAAAAAGTTGATACAAAACTATATCGATTTTTTCATCAAAGTAGGAGATAAAGTTGGTGCTTCTAAATTTCAATTACAATTGTTTTCAATAATGTGTTTGTGTCCATCTAGCTAATTTTGATACTTTGCTTTAATTTTGTGATAATTTATTAATTTGTATTGATCGGGTATTTTTTTTAGCCTAAGTACTAACACTAGTTAATCCTATTGATGACAAAATTGATTTTCTTGCAAGATCGATTTGTGTCTATCTAGTGTTGACACTTAGCTTTAATTTAGGAATAATGTGCTTGTTTAGTCTACGTACCAACAATGGTTGATCCTATTGATGACAAATTTGATTTTCTTGCAAGATCGATTTGTGTCCATCTAGTGTTGACACTTAGCTTTAATTTAGGAATAATGTGTTTGTTTAGCCTAAGTACCAACACTAGTTGATCCTATTGATGACAAAATTGATTTTCTTGCAAGATCGATTTGTGTTCATCTAGTGTTGATGCTTAGCTTTAATTTAGAAATAATGTGTTTATGTATCCAAGTACCAACACTAGTTGATCCTATTGATGACAAAATTAATTTTCTTGCAAGATCGATCTGTGTCCATCTAGTGTTGACACTTAGCTTTAATTTAAGAATAATGTATGTTTGTTTATCCTAAGTACCAACACTAGTTCATCCTATTGATGACAAAATTGATTTTCTTGCAAGATCGATTTGTGTCCTTCTAGTGATGACACTTAGCTTTAATTTTGGAATAATGTGTTTGTTTATACTAAGTACCAACACTAGTTGATCCTATTGATGACAAAATTGATTTTCATGCAAGATCGATTTGTGTCCATCTAGTGTTGACACTTAGCTTTACAACTAAACTAGTTAAAATTAAAAAGTTGTTAGTAAGTTAGAAAAATAATGTGATTAAGAATTGATGGGTTGTAGTTTATGGAATTAAGTCATGAATACTAAACTAGTTAAAGTTAAAAAATTGTTAAGTTGTTTAAATAAGTTAGGAAACTAATGTGATTTAGTTGGTGGATTTAGTTGTTGGAATTAAGTCAAAACTAAACTAGTTAAAGTTAAAAAGTTGTTAAATAAGTTAGGAAAATAATATGATTTAGAATTGGTGGATTCTAGTTGTTGGAATTAAGTCATGAATACTAAACTAGTTAAAGTTAAAAAATTGTTAAGTTGTTTAAATAAGTTAAGAAAATAATATGATTTAGTTGGTGGAATTAAGTCAAACTAAACTAGTTAAAGTTAAAAGGTTGTTAATGATTTAGGAAAATAATGTGATTTAGAATTGGTGGATTCTAGTTGTTGAAATTAAGTCATGAATACTAAACTGGTTAAAGTTAAAAAATTGTTAAGTATTTACGTCAAGATTAAGTAATCGAAATGAAATTTACACAATTCTAATTATGTGTCTACAAGTGTTTGTACTATTTGCATTAACGATAGGAAAAGAGAAAAAGAACAATAAATCTCCCAGATGGTATCAAGAGTTCTTATGAGCATTTAAATTTGATAATGAAAACATATAATACTTACGTGAGAAATAGGATTTCTTCTTTTTTTTTAGAAAAGAAGATAAATGAGCTAATATGAAAGTTTTTAAAGTCATACTCTGTACGAAAAAAAGGCCAAAAATGTCCCAACGTATTGGAAAGGAGAAAAGGCTCAAAATGATCCTATTTCATTCACATGGTACACTAATAGTCCCTAATCTTTGAAAAAGTGGTGCACAACACTATAGTAAATTTTAACACAGACTAAACAACTATTAGTTTGTCACCCACAATTACTTCAAAGTTAATAACACTTAGTATGTAAATATGTTTTCTGGCTAAATGATTGGAAGTTCATTATACCAGCAAGGCTTGCTAGCTGTTGTTAACTGATAGAGATTCAATCGATTAGGTGATAGTATATATAAGCCAAAAGCTATAAATTGAGTTAGCTATGATAAAATCTCAATGCATGACTAATTTAGCAGAAAATTAAATATTCTACGATTCACTTTTTTTTAATTTTCTACCAAAAGTTCCCCAACTTTCACATAAAGCTTAGAACTTTCCACAAACAAAAATCAAAAAATTCAAAAAACTACGAGACTACATAGTGTAAAAGAATTTGCCGGTGAGAGAGCTTCTATAGAATCTTTCAGTGTTTCCCCTATAGCTCTACAGCCATACTTGAATGAAATTGAAAATTATATATTACCTTAATTTTTTTTTAATTTTTTTTACAGACTTAGACATGTGATTTTGATGTTGAAGTGCAGTTTTCCTTCATGATTTAGTCACCTTTTTAAGATTTTCATTTGATGATTTCACATTTTTTTATATAAATATTTGGCCCTTAAATTTATATTTGTAAAAGAAAATTCTTCATTTTGTATTTACAGATTTTTTTGCGAAAATATCAAAGGAGTGCTGAAATACTTTTAAAAAATATAAACACGATAATATATTTACTAATGATATTGATTGATATACAATTTAAAGTAAATAATACACTTTAACTCGTGTTCAATTTTTGCCTTCTTATTAATTAAAGTTTCTTAATTGTTTGTAATTCGTTGCTTGTATCACCTTAATTCTATAAGGAGTTTAGATGTGAAACTCACAAAACTTCCGTAATAACATGTTTGGTTGAGTTTTTAGAAATTGACTTAATACGAAAAACATTTTTTTTCAAGTGATTTATTTTCTTTAAAAAAAAAGGACTACTTTTATTGAATAACAATGTGTTCGATAAATTAATTTTAAAAGCTTTTTTAATCAACTTAGTGCTTCACCAATTTTTTAAAAACTATTTCTAAATATAAGCATATATCCTCAAAAGTATTTCCAAAATAGTACACTGGTAGAAAATCTACTTTATTCCATTTTGGAAAAACAACTTTTGCTAATTTCAAAAACATTTATTTTCTACCATAGTTTAACCAAATATCTCACCTTTTTAATGAGAAAATAAACATGTCTAGCATCCCAAAAGTTTAGCAAAACGAAGTATAAGTTTACTATGCTTGACAATACATATGAAATTGGTATAGAATCCACTGTGTACTACGAAAACCCAAAAACGAAAAACACAAGTTCATAGAAACACAAAGAACACGAAACCTACACAAGCTTCCACATTTACTCCAGACCTTCAGCTCATGAAGCAATATCTTCTTCAAGTTGTCAAACCGCAAGAGATTTCACCTCATCCACTTTCCAGAGGTCTTCTTCATACTTATACCACTTCAAAAACCCTTGATCATTTAGAGTGCGTTGACACATGATGCATGAGTCACTCATGCAGGTTAGGAATTTGTCTAACCTGGACGCTTTTTCAAGAATCGATCCATCAAGCTCGGTCAGAATTCTCATCGGTTCGAGTGGAGAGTCTTCAGTAATTATACAATGAGATATGTTAAGCACTTTCAACTTTTTTAACTCCTCCAAGATAATAGCCAGAGCAGGTTTAGATAAAACCGTGCACCTCACACTCAAAACTTCCAAGTTTGGAAGAAATGAAGCCAGTGCAGATGCAAACAGCATATCACAGGGCCCCATAACTTTGAGTGCAAAAAATTTTTGGCAACTCCTGCCAATTTCCTCTATGACACGTGCAGGATTATTTATACTTGGCATCGTTAGTGATTCAAGATCATTCCATATATGAATAGCCCTGCACATTGTTCGCTTTTTAATTTTGTTCCAAGAAGGCATAACTAGGCGTTTAAGCCGTGGACACCTGAAAAAGAGGGAACTAATTAGCTGTCTTATTCATTTTTACAGTAATTTTTGCTTCTCTAAGAATAATGGAAAATCATAGGGATCTGATATCCCTGAAACATCGCTTGCTGTATGGTTTCTTGATTTAAGTTATAATTATAATACTATAGAAAGATGAAAGTTTATTGGGGGAATACCTCTCAGCAGCAGTAGTCAATTGATTGTCGTTAACATACAAATTGGGATGGAAGATCAATGTTTGTATGTTTCCACGACTGAGGTTCAGGCAAATATTTAGGAGTCCGGTCAATTTTTCTTCAGACGGACTGTCGACATACACGTATGGCTTCATTGGGAGTCTGATGAAGTTAGATTGCAACACGGACAAGTCCAGCGTAATCCAGAGAAGTGGATCACAACAAGCTAACCGCCATACACGGCAAACTTGAGGAATTGCACATGTCAACTGGAAAATATCCAAGGACAGGAATATCGTCACCAAGATATTGATATCAAGATCCTCCCATCTCCTTACAGGAGAGTCTCCTTTTCCCATAACAGCAGCTTCAGTCTTTCTTTTTTTTTGAAACTCCATAAAGCTTCAATCTCCTGCACTCCTGTAGAAACAAGAAAGGTTATTACTTCTCTAGATCCATGAAGAATATTTGAATTTCTGACGCCAAATTGATGATGCTGATTGTCTTTATGTGTCAGACCATAAAGAATAAAAAGTCAAGCTCAGCAATACGAAGAAACATAGAAGAGTGTACAAATACGTCTGAGGAGTACTGTGATGCCTAAAAGTGAAGAAACTAGGAAAATATAATCTGGAAGAGTTGGTTGCAGAACGACAGAGAACTAAGTTCTTGCTGGCATAGCTGATGGAAGTATCACATTTCGGATAAAAATAATCACTACTGAAAGCAAAATCATACAAAAAAAGAGGAAGTAACATTGATTTGCACACTGAAATATACATTCTGTTCTGTTTGGAGCAGTTTCATTTCAATAGTCAGATAATATCAAGGATGCTCTACTATAAAGATTTTCTATATTTTCTACCGAAATACAAATCAGTAATGACTAAAAAGATCTTAGCAAACAACATACTCAATACACGTGAAGCAACATAAAATAAACCTTCAATCCTAACCATTGGAACTACATATGTATCTTGTGCATCATCTATATTTAGTATTTTGTTAATTTGACAAGGATCTCGAAAAATTGCAAGTCTTTTGGGACAACTTTGTCCATGTGATTGTAATGTTTACCTCGTCCGTATTAACACCTTCAACCATCATAGTGTCAGACCAATACACCAGTACAATTATAACTTCAAAGGTAGACAATTCTAAACTATAATTCAGGACCATCATAGTGTCAGACCAAACTGTATTTCAACAATAAGTTTTTGTTATGTTTTGCCTCTTGGTCTAGCAGAATATCACATCATTGACGTGGAAATGAGCCTAGTCATATGAATGATCTATGTGAACTCAGTTTGATGATCTCAGACCTGAATAAAGGAGTATTGTGACAAACAATCGATCAATGTAATACTAGTTTATCCTCACAGTAAGGAATTAATAAGAGAAATGATATCAAATATTTTGTTATGTCCTGAAATAAAGAATCATACAAATTGGGACAAATGGAGTATTGATAAAAAGTCTTCAAAAACAGAATCAATGATAGTTGGACTTGGTAGGGGGTCCGTATATGACTAAATTCTATTTAATTTTGAAGATAAACTAGCAAGTAAGCATGATGGGTCTTCAATCCAAATCTGACGAAAGCTGAAAAAACAAGTACTCCGCACCCCTAAATCTTAAAATTTAGATTTTGCCCGCACCCAAGTCCCAAGCAACTTAGCTATAAAGTGCTTCTCATCGCCTGATTTCCACAGTAAAGAGGGGACTAACATTAGAGTTTTAGCAGCTGATATGAAGCCTACATCGATCTTTTCTCTCATATGAACTACTGATCATCTATCTATGGAGATTATATGTTAGATGCCTCAAAATACAATTTTCTTTTTGAGAAAAGAAAAGACGGAATAACCAAAGCACCATTTGCATTTAACCTATATATGCAGGTCAAAAAATGATGTTACAATTTTTTTGGACAACAATGAGAAGTTTGTAAAAACATCAAAAGAAGCTACATTCTTGATTGCAGGACTAAAATTGAATCGTTATATAACAAAAATGAAAAGTCAGCTAATCAAAACCAACCTAGACAAAGAGTTAAATGTTAATAACAAACTAAATTACTAATAATTGAAATTCAAGGAAATCAAGATTCACCACGAGTAAAGAATTAATGGAAAAACAACCTTAGAGAATGTAAGAAGAAGATAAGACAGAGAGAGATTTGGAACATGCCTTTAGATTGTTTATTCACTTCAGTGTGCGTAAAAATTATTGGGTGAAAATTGTGGGATGTTAGTGTGCTTTGATGAGGAGTGAGAGTCGTATACGAAATCTTGGTCAAATATAAATAAAAATGTCATCCACCTGTAAATTCATTCTAGTCAACAATATTTAATATTTTTTTCCTTTTTTGCTATCCTACCTGTTTTTTTGATAAACAACAAAAAAAAATTAACACCTGTAAATTAATTCCGGTCAACAATCTTTACTATTTTTTTCCTTTTTTGCTATCCTACCTGTTTTTTGATAAACGACAAAAAGAAAATCTCTTTTACTTAATACCTTTTAACTCCCTAAACTATTCATATTTTCCAGTTTAACACTTAAATTATGTAGCATTGTAGATAGTTGTTAACCGCTAAACTATAGACCACGTGATATGGAGAGTGACAGTCAAAAAGAGTATTACTTGAATGACAGCTTATGCAAATTGATTACTTAAATTTTTTCTATAAATATCAAAGTTAAAATAGGCTGATAAATTCTATCTAATATAGAATTATATTTAATATTTCTCTGTTTTCAGAGAGGATATTAGTAGCGATCGACGCCCTCTTTTTTGAAGACTTAAGAGACGTAGATTCTCTAAATTACTTGACTTCGTATTCCTTCAAATTATCACTCTCGTAAAATTCTCAGATTATACAATTTGTAATCCTTTTAAGTCTCTAATCAGTAAACTGACCAACTAAACATTTGATAATGTTTTAGTTGTTGGGCTCGCAAGTCTATAAATTCAAAGAACACGAGAATCTTCCTATTATTTATTATACACAGTAAAGTAACATTGAAAGATTATGTAGTACTTGTTATTTTAAAAAAATATTTTTGAAGATGATCTTTCACCTTTGCATGTTCAAGCCATTTATCTTGTCTTTCAGTTCCCAATAAAATAATATAAATGGAAATCAATCACGCAACATCCTTAAAATGAGATTAGAGGAAGTTGTGATAAAAATAATTCTAATGAACATGCATTCATAAACAGGAAGAGATTTAGCCGTTTGAAATATGTCAATTGCATTATTTTTAAAATCTTCAAATCATCTAATTTGATTTTACATCAAGATTTAAGTGATATAAACTAAATTTACACAAAACTAATCACGTGTTTGCAAGTATTTGTAACATTTGCATTTATGAAAGGAAAAGAGAAGAAGAACAAGAAATCTCTCGAATGGTATCCAAGTGTTCTTATGAGCATTTAAATTTGATGATGAAAATATATAATTTTTATGTGAGAAATAAGATCTCTTCTTTTCTGAAAAAACAAGATTGTTAGAATAGGAATAGGTTTATACAATCCTATTAGAATAAGAATAGAAATAAGAATACTAAATAGTATCCTACTTGGTAAAGGATTGTATAGTAGTATCTACAAATACGGTCTCAATGTAATAATGTAAACACAACTAATATTATTCTTTTCATATATTTCTCACATGGTATCAGGCCTCTACAATCTTGGTAGAAAATCAAAGAGCTTTCGTTGCCGGCAGACGACTATTACTCATATATGTTGCCCGTCTGGCCAACAATTATGTTAGCAAAATTTAGGTCACCGTGTATCTTTCCCGTGACTATTTTCTCATATTCGATTTATGTAAGCACCGTGCCATCATTCCGTTGACTACTTCCTTATATCTAACTGCATCATCTTTCGGTGACTACATTTTCATATATAATTTGTGTAGCACTGTGCCATCATTCGAATGAATACTTTTTCATATATAATTTGTGTAGAACCGTGTCATCCTTTCAGTGACTACCTTTTTTGCATATCTGATTTGCGTAGCACCGTGCATCTCTCAGGACTACTTTCATATTTAATTTATGTAGTACCGTGGATTTTTTCGAACTATTTTCTCATATCTGAGTTGCATAGCATCATGTGTCATTTTAGTGACTGCTCAGATTTGATTTGCATAGTGTAATTCGTATTTTTGGTGACTCCTCAAATCTGATTTGTGTAGGGTTGTGCCATTATTCCAACCCTACCCGTATAATTTTTCTTTTTCAGTAAGGTCGTGTCATCATTCCGACCCTACCCATAATAATATCTCTATTCCAATGGGGTCATTCCATCAATTCGAACTATTATATATAATTTCTATTTTCTAATTGGGTCGTGGCATCATTCCGACCCTACCCATATAATATTATTTGTTAGATTGTGACCACTTTCAGCCATCAAATCTAATACTCTGGAGTATGAGCATGTTCTGACCAACTTTTTTGGTGACTTTCTTGTTTAATATAGGCTCATCTATTGATTAAGACCTTATCCATATACTTTATACTAGATTTTGAGCACTTTGTTGCTTAGGAGGAGTTTAGTAGCATTGTATGTCGATTATGTGAGTCACTCTATGGTCTGAAACAGTCTTTGCAAGTTTGGTTTGGGAAGTTCAACATTGTAATTTTATTGCTCTATGTTTTATTGATATTATGCATCAAATTCAGCATTTCATGAGAAGATTAAGCACATTGAGATTGACTGCATTATGCATCAAATCCAGTATTTCATGAGAAGACTAAGCACATTGAGATTGACTGTCAAATTTGTGAAGTCGAGTGATCAACTTGCAGATATCTCACCTAACCCCTCATCAATCTTCGTGTTAATTACATTTGTAACAAGCTAGGTACATGAATTGTATGCACTAGCTTGAGGGGCATTGTTAGAATAGGAATAGATTTATATGATCCTATTAGAATAAGAATAGGAATACTAAATAGTATCTTGGTAAAAGATTGTATAGTAGTATCTATAAATAGGGTCTCAATGTAATAATGCAAACACAACAAAAATTCAATAATATTCCTTTTCAATATTTTTCGCAAAGATAAAAAAGTTAAAGTCATACTCTAAATGAAAAGGGCTTAAAATTTCCTAATGTACTGTAAAGGAGAAAAGGTTCACCACAGTCCACTATTATTTGGACTTAGACTCAAAATGTTTCTATTTCTTTCACATGGTGCAATTTCAGTCATAACCCTTACTATGGTGAATTTTTTAACAGAGACTAAACTTTATATGCTTCTCAAATGTTTCTGATCCTAATATCTAACCTCCATTCTTCTATTCCCTCTTAACTTAGACCATCTGCAGGAAAACATATACATGTAGAACTTAAGATATATGGTAGTCTTGTGTGCTACTTCTTCTTTGTTTGCTTCCACATGACCTGCTCGTGATGGATTTTCAATCGTATCAATTTTAGTGAACTTCTCGAAAGTTAACCTGTGTATGAAGGAAAATTTATGTAAATTGCCTGGAGCTTTCTTGAGAATATTCGACGGTCCTTTGACTTCTAGATGGTTAACAGGGTCTTCCTAGTCTTCCATAACAACTATTAATTTCTCACATATAATTACTTCAAGGTAATTACTTCGTACGTAAATATGTTTCTGGTGGAATGATATGAAGTTCATTATACCAGCCAGGCTTTCTAGATGTTGTTAAATGGGTTGAGATTCAATGAGTAGGTGACAATATTAGTACAAATCAAAAGCTGTAAATTGAGTTGGCTGTGATAAATTCTCCACACATGGATATAGTATGACAAATTCAGTAGAAAACTAAATATTCTGCCATCAGTAACTCTCCTTTTTTTTTCTCTACCAAAAGTTCCTCAACTTTAGCATAAAGATTAGAACTTTCTACAACGAAAATCTAAAAAATCAAATTCAAAGTTCACACAGAAATTACCTTGCATAGAAAACCTACCCAAAAGACATAATAGCTTACAACACTATGAAAATTACCTGCTCTTAGAAATACGACAGATCTGACCCTTGATTGCCATCTTCTTTGAATCATACTGCTCCAATTCCTCTTCAGAAATCTCTTCAAGCTGAAATGGAGGTTGCATCCATTCGTCGAAGTCTCTGGTGGTGAGCACGATCTGGCGAACCAAAAAACTCTTAGAAAACGTAGTGTAGAAGAAATTACCGGAGAGAGAGCTGTGATAGAATCTTTCACTGTTTGCCATAGCTCTACAGCCATACTTGTACAATTGGGGAAGAAGAGGAGGAGAAGACCACAATAGCCTAGCTTCCTTCCATTATTGAATGAAATTGAAAATTAATCTACACTAAAATATTACTACATTACATTGATTTTATATTTCTTATTGCTGGTTAGTGTTGGGTATCATAACGCAAACCTTGAAAGAGCTTAGTAAGAAAATAAATGAGAAATGTATAAAAAGAGATAAAACAAATATTAAATGTGAAATGATCCATCAATCTACATCTACAAGAAAAGTTTTATTTATTATATATAAATGAGAATATACAATATCGAGGATTTATTTGAAATATAAAAAGAGGAAAGTATATCAGTATCAAAAGAGAAATAACTTTATTCAGAATAAAAAAAAAATCACATAAATGTTAACTTAACATTTGTGTCTCATAAATTCTTCCTCTATACAAAATATTCAAAAGCCGTAGAACTACCTTACGAATGCTACTAATTATAAAGTCATGAACATTTTCCTACAAGAGAAAAGACTAAACAAATATGAAGAATTTATGTTTCCATTTTAGAAAAATAAAAATTCAATTATAATTCAAGGCAAATAACGAACACTTACCTATTCTATTGTAAAATTAGTGTAAATGTCATTTTTGTGTTGATTGTTTTTAATTTATTATATTGTCCGCTAACGAACTGAACCCCCACCAATAATTAAAGATTGCTCAGGGTTTAATAATCTATTAAATGTTGATTAAGTGTGGAGGATATAGGTTGCTTAAGAAGAGAGAGACGTTGTATCGCTCCTTAAATTTAAATATAATGCTTAATTCGATATAAACATGTCAATTGGGTCAGTCCATCCTATTTTGGCCCATTAAGGAAAGCCTGATAAGGACCTGCTCCGATAAGGTCCTGACCAACAACCGACCCATATATTGATAGGGTGGGCCAGTTCGAATTATTTTCACCCACAAACCTGTAAGGCATTACACCGATGCACTGGTCCGGAGCGGCTTAATAAAAAAAAAGTTGTGGCTGATAATTGTTGGGCCACTTTATGAAAAGGTTCCTAAAATGACTTCTTTCTAAAAAAATAAAAAATAAAAAAATTTATTTTTAAATCAAGTATATATTTATCAACGCGACGTAAGAACTCAAATAAGACTTTATCTCAGTGAGGTGTAAATAAGTTTATTTTTAAATCAAGTATATATATATATATATATATATATAGTCTTACAAGAATGAATGTAGATACCTTAATGATATCGCAACAATATATAAATATATTGTTAATGTATCATTAATGTATGAATAACTTTGTGAATGAAGGAAATCTTAACGCTATCACAACAATATATACATATATTGTTATAATATCATACATAATATGAGGAGTGTTACTAATTATATAAAACAATCATTAATTATATCATGTTTAGTATATAGACATGTTGTGATAGTATCATAGAGGTTCCAC
Organism: Solanum sitiens; assembly: GCA_016801875.1. Lineage (NCBI taxonomy): Eukaryota > Viridiplantae > Streptophyta > Magnoliopsida > Solanales > Solanaceae > Solanum > Solanum sitiens. The sequence goes on from JABWTJ010000060.1 coordinate 1,722,515, forward strand.
TGAAAAATTGAAGCAGACATGAATGTTACCATGATGGTAATATATTGTGATGGTATCATGGAGGTATCACTGAAGGACTGAAGTAAACATCAATGATATCCTGATAGTATATAGATACATTGTGAATCTAACTAAAAGATTAAAGAAGACATCAACGATACCATGACATTGTATAAATATGTTGTACTGATATCATGGAGGTCTCACTGAAGAATTGAAGCAACAATCAATGCTACCATGAAAGTATATATTAAATTAAATTGTGGTAAGAAAATAAAGAATATTATGATTTTGAGAGGGAAAAAAAGAGAAAAGAAAAAGGAAAGGAATAAAAAGTAAAATAAATTGAAAAAGATATATAAAATAATACAATAAGGGGAAAAAGGGAGAAAAATAAAAGCAAGAAAAAATGAAATGAATAAAGGAATACACGAGAAAACAGAAAAAAAGAAAAGAAAAGGAGTATATAGAATATATATATTTTTATTTATTTTGATTTTAATAAGTTAACGATTTTTTTTTTTAATTACTTCTTGTAGTCTAATAATTTGTTTATTTTTTATATTTTTATTAGTCTAAAAACGGTTAGCTACTATAGTTATTTTTAAATTTTATAAATAAATAAAAAAGAGACAAAAAGGAAGAGAGCAACCTTTTTAACATGAAAAGAAATGTTGAATCTTTCCCAAAAACAAAACAAACAAGACAATGAAAATACAAAAGAGCGTTAACATCATGTTGACGTCGAATTGAGGGGAAAAAATTACTCCCTCCGTCTTTTTAATCCTGTGGTTTTAAATTAAAGTTATGTCAAATGTATCAAAATGTCCTTTAATCTTGTGGTCTTAAACATGTCACGTGGAAAGTTAAAGTTAAAGTGTTGCAAAAAAAGAAAAGGGAACAATCTTTTTGAAACAAATTAAAAAAGAAATAGAGACATTCTTTTTGAAACGGAAGGAATAGTTATTTTGAATAATTATTGAAGTGACATCAAAATAAAGGATAGGAGTGTGCAATTACTTTACTGATATGTGGCATGAACTTAATTTTTCCAAAATTTTGATACATTAGAGTTTTCAAAATTTACACTTCATGATATCTCAAAAGTAATAAGATAAATAAGGTGAATACTTCATTAGAGAAAAGCTTCAACAAATATTATGGAAAAACATTTTTCCTTAAAACTTTTACGTTTTAATAATTGTATTTTTTGCTCTTCACGCACCATATCGGGTGAATCTCATTCTACATGTCAACTCGACAAAAAGTGTTAAATTGATTCAACTTTCAAATTGTGTTAATATTCGATATAACTATTTCTATATTCAAGTGTCTAAATAAAAAGTTATTTCATCTTTAATAGTGCTCAACCTTAAACCATGTCCTATCCTTCTTTTTTTTTTTATAAAAAAAAAATGTGATATGTATTTGCAATATACCATTATAATTTAAAAGAATTGTAATTTGTAGTTATAGTTAGAATTTTGTAGCTATTTTCTCTCTCATGTCTTATTTCTCCCTTTCTCCTTCGCCTCTCTCTACACTCTCGTTTGTCTCTCTCATTTCTCTCTGTCATCTCTCCCTTACTTCTCTCTCCTCTCCCTAACCCCCCCTCTCGCCTATCTTTGTCTCTTCTTTCTCAATACAAATGATCACAATTAATTATAGGCATAATACATAAATATGCCCTTTTAACTTGGCTTCAAATCACATTTATGTCATTCAACTTTGGATGTGCACTAAAATAGACACTTTGTTATAATATGTGCGTCCACTATCAGTCAATGTACCAGGTCCCTTGACACACTCAAAATATGAACAACTGTAAATAAAGGCAGAATATCAACACCAGCAGTTTACGTGGAAACCTCCTTGCTCAAGGGAGTAAAACCACGACCTGTCTCACAGAATTTCAAATCGTTTCCACTAGTCTTCACGAGCAAAAGTAAAACCGGTTACAAAAACGTGAGAAAAAGCTATTAATCTCACAACCAAGCAATAACTCTATTGCTTGAAGAGCCTAAGCAGATTTAACTCTGCCCACTAAGCTATCACCACTAGACAACTTAGGATTCAACTAAGCAACACGCAGGTTTCCCACTAAATCACCACGCTCCGGATGACTTAGGATTTTTTTTACTAAGCAACACTCAAGGCTGCCCACTAAATCAGTTGGACTCAACTGATTTAGGATTTTCACACCAAACAATTATCTGATTCCTTTATAAATGGAGGAATGGATTTACAATTTACGTGCAGAAGAAATAATCCTAAGACAACTAAGCTTCCAGCTCTTTCAGATTTGAGTTGATCTTGAGGATGCTTCTTCACTCCTTTTGTAAGCCTTTGCAAGAGTTCTTGAGATCTTTTTCAAGTTGCAAAAACTAATTGTGAATATGGAGATGTTTTGTTTATGTAGAAAGGTCACAAAACGTAAAACAATCCCATTGGCCGAGGTTTCTGGCACATTTGCCACTTTTGCCACTGTTGGAGACTGTGCACCAACTTTTTGTACTTTCTCCAGCTGGCAGCCAAAAAGCATATTGAGCCAAGAACTTGGTCCCTTCATAAGGTCCCTGAGTTTGTCAAATCATCAAAACTACAAATAACATTTTTCCCCCTTTTTGATGATGACAAACAATACACCAGTGTCTACATGTTCTTCCATGTTTCCTTCCCCCCGTCGATAAAGACCTGGGAGTTGCATATACATATGCACAATGAATCTAGTCTCTTCACAAGGTCTCTGAGTTTGTCAAATCATCAAAACTCCAAATAACATTTTCCCCCTTTTTGATGATGACAAACCATACACCAATGCCTGCATTTCTTCCCCCTGTAGAGTAGACACACTCCTTAGTTTCCTACACCATGGACAAGGTACTTTTACAAGGTCCTTGAGTTACACTGGTACCTGCACCTGAGTTACACTGGTACCTGCACCTGAGTTACACTGGATGGTTCTCATTTGACAGCTTAAAACAAATGTAAATAGTGCTAACCTTGGGAAGGACCAGGTCCTCAACTGCAGATGAAATACAATTCCAGAATGATTTTGGCCATTTTCTGCTCCTGTGCTTTCCATGGGTGTATACATGCATTCAGGTACAAAAACGATCTTGCTTAACAATGCATTACAAATTTTGTGGATACCTGCCCTTCAGATCTTAGCCAAAATAGGAATTAGAGGCTTCTTGACGAGATTAGGTTAGTGCATGTTCATCATCCCTAACTTCAGCCTGTTGCTCTCAAATCGATCCTCGGTGAGAGATTTAGTAAAGTTGTCTGCAATCTAATTTTTAGTCCTGCAGTATTTCATGATGATGTTCCCCTTCTCAACATTTTCTCTAAAAAAAAGTCATGCATGACATCAATGTGCTTGGTTATTTTGTGTTGGACTGATTCTTTCCCATGTTGACTGCACTAGCATTATCACACATGACTGGAATGATGTTGATGTGGACTCCAAAATCCTCAAGCTATTGCTTTATCCAAAGAAGTTAGGCACATCTGGAAGTAGCAACTACACACTTAGCCTCAACTGTTGAGAGAGCCACTGATGAGTGAGGATCCAAGGAAATGTGTCATTCTAGAAGTGCTTTTTCTGTCCACTTGATATCCTGCTAAATCAGCATCTGTATATCCCACTAGTTTTAAAAAAAAAATTACCTGCAGGATAAAACAAGACCAGGTCCCATGTTTTCTTTGAATACTCAGGATTCTCTTAGCTGCCTTTAGATGAGATTCCCTGGGACATGTTCGGAACTATACATACAGTCCCACGCTGAATACCATATCCGACCTGATTGCATATGAAAATTCTTTAGCAGCTCCTTTGTATGCTTCCCTTGACATATTAAGGTGCCACTGGAGGTTTGCTTACTCTGCTACTGTGGTTAGAGGAGCCCGTGGTGGCCTCCAACTCTATGCCACAAAAGCAATCATGTCTCACTCGTTAATCAGGGTGAAGAATCACTCCTTTCTACCTCAATGGCAGGAACCACGAAACTCACAGTTGTGGAACATCAATGGTGATGAAATCGGTTGATGACAATTTGCCTCTTTCAAGGTCATCAGCCTCTCGGGTCACAACACTCGGACAGTTAGTTGATTGTTTAAGGAAATCGATAATGAAGAATTGGTTGGATATCGTTTCCATCTACCTTTTTGTAACACCTCAAAAGTGTAAAAGGTAACTTGAAAAGTCAAAAGTTGTAGAAAGTTACTGGTGCAGAGCTGGACGAGCCAGTGTACAGGCCGTGTGAGGTTCTACGGATCGTAGATGGCAATCATGGTCAGTGCCTTGGAAGTTTGGAAAATGTTGAGTCTCAGATCAAATCATACAAGCCACTAGTAAGGCTCGTGGATGGATTGACGATCCGTAGTTGGTCCCATGGTTGTAGACTTCAGTAACATGGAATTTCAGTACCTGTGTTCTACGAAGGTTCCATACAGACCGTTGAAGGAAATACGGTTTGTACAAATCAGTGTTATAAAAGCGAAAAGCGCAAAAAAGCTCTAAGGTCCATGGGGGCCTTAAGCACAAAGCGCAAATAAAGCGTGGTTTTTAATGAAAAAAGGCGCAAAGGGAGAAAAAAATACAAATATATATGTTTAGCCAAGACCAATAATTATAAATATGAATGACAAATATATGACCAAACAAATTGAAAAAAGATTATGATAAAGTGAAATATCAATTATTTAGTGTCACTTCATAAGAGGCTCATAGGCAAGGAAATGTTTGCTTAAAACCTTGATGACAACACTAAAGCGCACATAAAGCAAGGCGAAGCGCTCAACACATTTTGAGCCTCACTTCAGGGCTTAAGCGCGCATTTGATAACACTGGTACAAATGACTCGTGGTTGGTGAGCTGAACTTAGGGTAATCTCCAGACTCTTGTTCTACGAGGCTACACCGACAATACAAGAGATAACGGATCATGGAAGAGGGTTTGGACCGTAGATGGGGATCGCGGAGCGTGTTCTGCAGTTATATCTTAGGGTTATTTGGGTCTTTTCCTACACTTTTTATTCCTATAGGATGTCAGTTTAGGCATATTTTGGAGACCTATAACTGATTCTAAGAACCAAACACTTCCCAACTCACTTTCATTCTCTCGAACTCCAATTTTCTCACAAGTCTTCCTCTCCAAGCAAGCTAGGGTTTCAAGAATTCCAAGCCTCCATTGAAGACTTCCATTAGGGTTTTGATCAAGGTATGTGGGAAATTCATCAATGGGTTCCTCTTCACCCATTGAGTCCCAAAGAAACCTAAAATTCTACATGATTCTTAACCAATCTAGGGTTTTCATGATTCTTCCTTGGGTTCAATTGATTTCAAGTGTATTCATTATAATTGATTATGCATGATTTGATCATATTTCAATGTTTTTAATGATATTTTCATGAACCCATGTCATGCAAGTATTTTATAATAGGATTCAAGCTATGTTGATTTGCACGCATTACGATATGAAAGATTTTATGACTTAAGGATGCTTTTGGCTAAATTACCAATCCGTTTTTAAAAAATTGAGACTTCATGAAGTACCTCCTTTACGAAAGAATGACATGATTTACATACTTCCAATTGAAGTAATTCTTGTGAGAAATATTGAATTGTTGTTGTGTCTACATTATTACATTAAGACCCTATTTATAGACCCTAGAATACAATCTTTTACCAAATAGGATACTATTTAGTAGTCCTATTCCTATTCTAATAGGATTGTATAAACCTATTCCTATTCGAATAGTATTGTATAAATGTATTCCTATTCTACTAGGAATGTATAAACCTATTCTTATTCTAATAGGATTGTATAACCCTATTTCTTATTCTAACACTCCCCCTCAAGCTAGTGCGTACAATTCATGCACCTAGCTTGTTACAAATGTAATTAACATGGGGACCAATGAGGGGCTTGGTGAGATATTTGCAGACTTCACAAAATTGACGGTCAATCTCAATGTGTTTGTCATCTCATTAAAAATTGGATTTGATGCATAATGCCAGTCAATCTCAATGCGTTTAATCTTCGCATGAAATACTGAATTTGATTCATAATGTTGGTGTTGAACTTCCCAAACCAAGCTTGAGAAAAATTGTTCTAGACCATAGAGTGATCTGCACAATCAATGACACAACACAATCGACATACAAGGCTACTAAACTCTCCCTGAGCAACGAAATGCTCAAATCTAGTATAAAGTATATGGATCATGTTGGAATCAATAGATGAGTTAATATTAAATAAGAAATCACCAAAAATTGATCAGAACATGCTCATATGCCGGAGTATTAGATTTGATGGCTAAAAATGGTCACAATCTAAGAAATAAAATTATATGGGTAGGGTCGGAATGATATCACGACCCAGCTATAGAAAGTATATAGGATAGTTCAAATTGATGGAATGACCCCATTGAAAAAGAGAAATAATATGGGTAAGGTCGGAATGATGGCACGACCCTAATGAAAAAGAGAAATTATATAGGTAGGATTGGAATGATGGGACAACCCTACACAAATCAAATTTGAGGAGTCACCGTAAAGACGAATGGAACTACGCAAATCAAATCTGAGGAGTCACTGAAAAGACACACGGTGCTATGCAACTCAGATATGAGAAAGTAGTTCGAAAAAAGACTCCCAGTACTACGCAAATTAAATACGAAAAGTAGTCCAGAGAGATGTGTGGTGCTACGCAAATAAGATATGCAAAAAAAGGTAGTCACCAGAAGGATGTCATGGTGCTACACAAATTAAATATGAAAAAAGTAGTCACCGGAATGATAGCACGGTGCTACACAAATTAATTATGCAAAAAAAGTTAGCGGAATGATGTCACGGTGCTACACAAATTAAATATGAAAAAGTAGTCACCGGAATAATGGCACGGTGTTACACAAATTAGATTTAAGAAAGTAGTCACCGAAATGATGGCGCGGTGCTACACAAATTAGATATGAGAAAATAATCACCACAAAGATACACGGTGACCTAACTTTTGCTGACATAATTATTAGCCGGACGGGCGGCATATATGAGTAATAGCCGCCCGCCGGCAGCGGAAGCTCTTTGATTTTCTACCAAGATCGTAGAGGCTTTGATACCATATGAGAAATATTGAAAAAGAATATTATTGAATTGTTGTTGTGTCTACATTATTACATTAAGACCCTATTTATAGACGAATACAATCCTTTACCAAATAGGATACTATTTAGTAGTCCTATTCCTATTCTAATAGGATTGTATAAACCTATTCCTATTCTAATAGTATTGTATGAACGTATTCCTATTCTACTAGGATTGTATAAAACTATTCTTATTCTAATAGGATTGTATAAACATATTCATATTCTAACAATTCTTACTATCAAAAGACTCTTGATTTAGATGCTTTCAATTAAAGTGTCCCTTATAAATATGTTATGAAATCATAATTTTAAAGGAGTTCTTCTTATGATTATATATGAATGATTTGGTATTACTAGATTCTTACTATTTCAAAGATTATGAATATAAATATGAATATGATTATGCATGTTTCTTGTTAGAAAGTTTACTTAGCACCGAGTTGGACTAATGTCGATTACTAGGTCCCAGAAGTACATGCCCCCATAGGATATATCCCGATTGGACAATAGCTAGTGGATCCACCTAAGCTCATGATTATGGTTCTTACCTTGGCAAGTAAGACACTTTCTTTTTCGTGTGGGAGTAGTACATTAAACTATATGTTATAACTCACATAGTTTATGTCGATTAACGACAACTCCCACGAAGATTTATGACTTCCTCAAATACTTATGTTATTATTATGATTTTAAAGAAGAGTGCATGACCTTGTACTATGTTCTATGAAATCATATGATCAGATTTATGTTATGTCTACTTGGTCATTGCATTATCATGTTTTCAGACTTATCATGCTATCATGTTATGCTCATGCACCTTTCCCCATATTCAGTACATTTCGAGTGCTAACCACATATATTTCTTGTGCCTATATTGTTTTATAATATAAATTCTGGCGCACATCACTCGGGCCGCAGTTAGCATTAGATCCTATCAGCTTTATCAGACTTGGTGAGTCTTCATGGTTTGCGGACATGACCACGCTTATGTTTGTGTCATTTAAGACTTATTTTCGTTTTTAGATTGTTCAAGTGAACTAGGTGTCACGGCCTTAGAGTATATGCCCCTTTCCGGATGCGAAATCAGGCTGAAATTGTGGCGGGACGTCACATAGGGCTTGTCTTAGTCACTCTTATGTAGTATAGGTTTGTGGTCAAACATAGTATTTTCGCATTATGATGTTTTTACTCTGATTCATTATTATGATGAGAATTCATTCGAGACTTTGATTCCACTTATCTCTTTATCTTAGTCATGTATGCTTTCTTAGAGTGATGGCATAGCATATGGTTCACTTGGAGTCTCTTAAGATTCTAAGTACCATGTCACGTCTAGAGAATAGTCTAACGTTGTGACACTTCTGCTCCAAACAATAAATTTGGGCAATATGAGATAAATGCCTCCACATTATCTTACATTGCTCCTCAAAAAGTTGACCTCGTCCATTTTTGCTACAATTGCTCGGACACCAGCTCCGATTGCAAAATATTACTAAACTTTCAAGCCTTCTGTTTCAGGCTAGCAAACACCTTCCCAACTCCGGTGCAACATCCAGACAAAGTAACGAATTGTCAACATTTGTCGATTTATGAAAAGGCTCACATGCTTTAGAATTGAATGTGGTGGCCAATTATTTAAAACCTATGATTACTAAAAAATATCTAGAAAAGATGGATGACGTTTACCTTGCGTGCTTATTCAGTGCAACTACTCAAGCTTGCGCTCAGGTAAATAGATTTCCAAACCATTTTCCATTCATCTCATTCATACACTAACATTTGAGTTTTCTTATCATGGTAATGTTTTGATTTAAGAAATGGATTCGAAGGATGTTACAAGAATAATTTAAGCTGACTCGAGATCATGAAAAGCGAATAGAGAAATTGTCGGCAAGGGATGTCCGTTTTGCTTAAGAGGAAGCCAGTTGTTTAAGTTCAGAGGTGGTTGAACTCAAAAAAAAAAAGATGGTCGAGCAAGCAGAAGCCCTTGATACCAGTGTCTAAGGAAAACCCAAGCTCGAAGAAGATCACCAGCCGTAAGGGAAGCCTTCGTGTAAAAAACTAAGGAAGCAGTTAAGTTAGAGGACCCAGTCTAGAAAATCGAGGAAAGGCTGGCCAGGGTACTTAATTAAGATGATTTTCTGAATTTGTATAGAATGTCAAGTCAAGGGGAATCAACGGTCCAATAACATTAGGGAGACACATGGTAGAAAGGTTTTTGGGATGTAAGATTTGGAAGAAATTTCCAGAATTGAGAGGTGAGCTCTATAGGTTGATGACGCTTCTTCATAGGCAAGACAATCTGATCGATAAACTTGATGGACTATGGTAGGTTTTGGGGAATCATGGCGTTTTCTCTATAAAATCTTCTCTATTTTGGTGAAAGAAAATCAATGTGGCTTTTAAAGCAGCCCGAGAGGAGTGAGACAAGGGGACCTTTATCCCTTATGTTGTTAATTTTAGTTATGGATGCTTTAAGTAGAATGATTGATAAAGTTGTGGTAGCAGGATATTTGGGGGGGGGGGTTGCTGTAGTGATAGGGGCAGTGTTATCAAAGGCGCGCTTAAGCCCTAAAGCAAGGCTCAAAACATGTTAAGCGCTTTGCCTCGCTTTATGTGCGCTTCAGTGTTGTCATCAGAGTTCTAAGACAAACTTTTTCTTGTCAATGAGCCTCTTATGAAGAAGTGACACTAAACAATTGATATTTCACTTTACCATAAAAAATTTCAATTTATTTGGTCATATATTTGTCATTCATGTTTATAATTATTAGTTTTGGACTAAACATACACATTTTATTTTTCTCCCTTTGCGCCTTTTTTCATTAAAGCTCGCGTTTTATTTGCGCTTAAAGCCTCACAGACCTTAGAGCTTTTTTGCCCTTTTCGCTTTTTAATAACACTGATAGGGGGCCATGGTGCAGTGGCCAGTGAAGGTGTCTCGTCTTTTGGTTGCAATTACACACTATTGTTTTGCGACGCTGGCAGAGCCCATATCCTATTTGAGACAAGTGTTGACAATGTTCTTAGTTGTGTCGGGGCTAAAAATCAATCGTAAAAAATATGAGATCATACCTGTTAGAATATGAATAGGTTCATACAATCATATTAGAATAAGAATAGGTTTATTCAATCATATTAGAATAGAAATAGGTTTATACAATCCTATTAGAATAGGAATAGGACTACTAAATAGTATCCTATTTGGTAAAGGATTGTATTCTAGGGTATATAAATAAGGTCTCAATGTAATAATGTAGACGCAACAACAATTCAATAATATTCTTTTCCTATATTTCTCACATGTTATCAGAGCTACTTTTTTATATCTAATTTGTGTAGCACCGTGCCATCATTATGGTGACTAATTTTTCATATTTAATTTTTGTAGCACCGTGCCATCATTCTGGTGACTACTTTTTCATATTTAATTTTTGTAGCATCGTGCCATCATTTTGGTGACTACTTTTTCATATTTAATTTGTGTAGCACTGTACCATCATTCCAGTGACTACTTTTTCATATATAGTTTGTGTAAGATAATGGATTTTTCCGAACTATTTTCTCATATTTGAGTTGCATAACATCATGTGTGTTTTCAGTGACTCAGAATTGATTTGCATAGTTCCATTCGACTTTCCGGTGACTCCTCAAATTTGATTTGCGTAGGGTTATGCCATCATCCAACCCTACCCATATTATTTCTCTTTTCCAATGGGATCGTTCCATCAATTTGAACTATCCTATATAATTTCTATTTACTAGTTGGGTCGTGACATCATTTTGACCATACTCATATAATTTTATTTCTTAGATTGTGACCACTTTTAGCCATCAAATTGAATACTCCGGCATTTGAGCATGTTCCGATCAATTTTTGGTGACTTTCTTATTTAATATCATCTCATCTATTGATTCCAACACGATCCATATACTTTATACTATATTTGAGCACTTTATTGCTCAGGGGGAGTTTAGTAGTCTTGTATGTCGATTGTGCAAATTTACTCTATGGTCTAGAATATTTTTTCTCAAGTTTGGTTTGGGAAGTTCAACACCAACATTATGAATCAAATTTAGTATTTCATGCGAAGATTAAGTACATTGAGATTGACTGACATTATGCATCAAGTCCAATATTTAATGAGAAGACAAGCACATTGAGATTGACCGTCAATTTTGTGAAGTCTGCAAATATCTCACCAAGCCCCTCATCGGTCCCCGTGTTAACTGCATTTGTAACAAGCTAGGTACATGAATTGTACGCACTAGCTTGAGGGGAGTGTTAGAATATGAATAGGTTCATACAATCATATTAGAATAGGAATAGGTTTATTCTATCCTATTAGAATAGAAATAGGTTTATACAATCCTATTAGAATAGAAATAGGACTACTAATAGTATCCTATTTGGTAAAGGATTGTATTCTAGGATATATAAATAGGGTCTCAATGTAATAATGTAGACACAACAACAATTCAATAATATTCTTTTCCTATAATTTTCACAATACCAATTGGTGAGGTAGATAATGTCGAGGCTCTAGCACATGTTTTGAATTGCAAGGTTGGGGCTCTACCAACTACTTATTTGAGGTTTCCACTATGAGCATCTAATAAAGACTAAGCGGTTTGGAATCCGTTGATAGAGAGGTTAGAAAAAAGGCTTGCAGGTTAGCAGAAGAGGTACTTATCCAAAGGGGGAAGGAAGTGTTAATTAAGAGCACATTGTCAAGCATTCCAACATACCTCTTGTCCTTGCTACAAGTGTTGGTATCACCAACAGAGAAGCTAGAAGCTGGAAAAAATGTAGAGAGATTTTGTATAGAATGACTCAAGAGGGAAAAAGAAGTTTTATTTGGTAAACTAGAAGTTAGTTACCAGTTTACCACACAAAAATGTTGGGTGGTCTTGGAATAAAAGATATTGGGGTCTCTAATAAGGTGATTATGGAGATTTAGGTTAATGATTTTTGGAAAGGGGTGTTTGCGGGGAAGTACGGGGCTATGGGAGAGGACAAAAATTGCAGCGCTTCCCAATTGTTGTGGGCTATGGAGGAATATTTTGAAGGGGTTGGAAGAGTTCAATGAGAATACTTCTTTTTGAGTGCAAAAGGGATTATGGTTAGCTTTGGGGATCATAGGCGGTGTGGAAACAATTATTTGGGGTCTCTCTTTCCCCAACATGTGTAGGAGTTCTTACCGTGGAAGATATTGATTATACAATAATGGGATAAACAAGGGAAATAAATGTTTCGGGATTTGAGGTTTAGAAGAAATTCACAAGATTGGGAAGTTGGAGAATTTCAAAACTTCGTTTCTTTGCTTCACCAACAAAAAATTACTATGAGTTGTCCGGATATTTAGAAGAACTTACTTGAGAAATAGGCTTTCTTCCCCTTATTTCTTTTTGGCGCACACATGAAGTTACTTTTTGTATAGATGATAGGGTGCCTTCAGTAAAAAATCATGTATTTTTTTAAGATTTCTACTTTTTGGTATACATATAATATATGGGCTTGGAAATGCTCTTGTTAATAATATTCTTACTTCATCTTAAAGAAAATGAGGAACTTCTCATCATAGAGGAGGATGTGTTTCCATGTGTTTCAATATGGACACTGCAGGTGCTGAGGAAGGTGTGCTTTCCTCTTGGCTAGCACCAAGCAGTTAGAGGGATGATTTTGAAAGCGAAAAACTATAAGAAGCGGAAGTTTGTATGTTTAATCTGGTGTTACATGTATAAGGAGGCAAGTTAAGAAGTGGATCATCTTCTCATTCATTGTGCCTTTACCATGAGATTATGGTGGGACATGTTTTGGTGGTTCAGAACTTTTTGGACAATGCCAAAATTTGTGAAAAAGATTTGATGTTTTGTTAAAGAGGAAGGAAAAGGTGAAGAAGACATCGGGCATGGAATTTGGTCCTTGTTGTGTTGATGTAAGTTATTTGGAAAGAGAGAAATTCGAGAGCTTTTGAGAGGTGGAATTGAGTTTTTCTCAGGGAAGGAATAACCTCGGGTCACTTATTTTCTTCTGTTGCACCCATAAAGTTCATTGTTGTATAAAAGAATGGGTGGATCTTGTAGAGAATCAAATTTTGTAGATTTTTTACATTTTGATATTTTTTTTTGTATATGGCCAGCTCGCCCATGTTTTCGAATGAAATACATTTACCTTATAAAAAATAAAAACTATTGTGTCTAGATATGGGATGGATGATCAATGGATTACCAAAGAAGTGAAGAATCCCTACGGGGTGGGGTCCATGGGGATTATGGCGATCCATCAAAAACCAGTTGACCCAAAATTTGGGGTAATTCAAAAATTAAAGTAGGTAATGGGGAGAAGACATCTTTGTGGAATGATGTTTGGGTTGGTCAGCTCACTTTGAAGCAGTTGTTCCCTGACATCTAAGACTTGAACCAACCAAAGTTGGCAAAAGTTTTAGAAGTAAAAACAATCAAGGTTGGAATCTTACTTCCATAAGACTTCTTAATGACTGGGAGATAGATAGATTAACAGAATATTATTTTGTGGTCCAACCAGTCATATGTGAACAGTTCTACTGCTTTCTTAGTTTTTGTTAGCACTTTATCTCTAGAGATACATAATCATGTTTAAGTCTTCTCTAGATTTTTTGATTTTGTGGCTGCATCTCCTGGATGTCGATAATGAAACAACTTACTTCATTAAAAAAAAATTCTATAACATAATTGAACAGGCCAAAAACTTCACCATAAATGAGGACACTCTGCTTTGGATGAAGGACAAGAAAGGAAAATTTATTGTGAAATCAGCCTACAAATATTTTGATAATTCACTACCAATATCTGAATCATGGCTTTGGAATTATCAGGAAAGTCAAGATACCTCACAAGGTGGCGTGTTTAACCTAATTAGTGACTAAGCACGCTGTTCTAACACAGGATAATCTAGTGAAAAGGGGCAGTCAGTTATGTTCTAGGTGTTTTTTGTGAAACTGAAACAGAGAATAAATCATCTTTCCTTACATTGTAAAGTGACTGAACAACTTTAGCAGATCTTCATCAAATTGAGGGGTATCAGGTGGTCTATGCCAAGAAGTACATCAGAAGATCTAGCATGCTGGAATAGAAATGGTAACCTATGAGGACACAAAGAGAGATGGAAGATTGTCTCTGCTTGCATCTAGTGGACAAAATGGAAGGAGAGTAATCAGAGGTGTTCTGAAGATATTTCCAGATGTTGAAAATGAACTGCTTGGTGATATTCTATTTTTGGTGTATCCATGAACTTGATAAGGAGACGGTGTTATCAAAGGCGCGCTTTAAGCGCGTTTAAGCCCTGAAGCGAGGCTCAAAACGCGTTGAGCGCTTCGCCTCGCTTTATGTGCGCTTTAGTGTCGTCATCAAGGTTCTAAGGCAAACATTTCCATGTGAATGAGCCTCGTATGAAAAAGTGACACTAAATAGTTGATATTTTACTTTATCATTAAAAAAATCAATTTCTTTGGTCATATTTTTGTCATTCATGTTTATAATTATTAGTCTTACACTAAACATATATATTTGTTTTCTTTTCTCCCTTTGCGCCTTTTTTCAGTAAAGCCCACAATTTCTTTGCGCTTTGCGCTTAAAGCCCTCACGGACCTTAGAGCTTTTTTGCGCTTTTCGCCTTTGATAACACTGTAAGGAGATAGGACATTACACATGTTATAGACAGTTTATAGGTGGTAGGTTTTGTTTCCTTTATACTACTATTGTAATAACTACTGACATACACTATTGGTTAAGTATATTTCTTGTTTATAATCGATGTTAACCAGTTAAAAAATATCTTATCTGAGAACTGGGATTTCTTCTTCTTCTTCTTCCTCGATTTTGAGAAAGAGGACAAATGAGCTATATGAGAGTTTTGAAGTCATACATTGTACGAAAAAGAAGAGGTGGAGGTAGACCAAAGAAATATTGCAGCTGACTGAGGACATGACCTTAGATAGAAAGGTGTGGAGGACAAGAATTAGGGTAGAAGGTTAGTAGGTAGGAGTGTGTCCAGTAGGAGTGCTTTGTCTTATTGCCCTTACTAGTAGTCGTAGGACAACTCTTGTAGTTAATATGTTGTTTAACGATTTCTGTTACTATCGATTAGTTCATTTGTAGTATTATTTTGTTGCAGTACTGTTTTGTTACTATCTATTGTCTCTTGTGCTTCCGTTATTTTTCTTTCCTAGAATGATTTTGTCTTAAGTTGGGGTTCTATCGGAATCAATCTCTCTACCCCACCTCTGAAGTAGAGGTGCCTGTGCAGACTCTAGCCTCCCTGGACCCTAGTGTGTGAGACTACACTGATATGTTGTTTCTTTTTGTACATTGTATGAAAAATGGTCAAAATCCTGCCCCATTTGGAAAAGGAAGAGGCTCACTATTATTTGGACTTAGGCTCAATATAGTTACCTAGTACCTCTTGTTGGTGGGAGGTGGTAAGTATCTCGTGGAATTAGTTAAGGTGCGCTAAAACTGATCCAGACACCACGGTCATATAAAAAAAGTCCCTTTTCTTTGAAAAAATGGAGCACTTTCGGTCATAACCCTAACTATTTGAATTTTTATCAAAGACTAAACTCCATATGCTACTTATGCATTTCTGATCCTAATCTCTAACCTTCACTGTTCTCATTCTTCTTAACTCAGACCACCTGTAGGCAAACATATACATATAGAACTAAAGATATACGGTAGTCTTGTTTGTAACTTCTTCTGTTCTCTTTCCTTAAATTGTTTGTTTTCTTACTGAACTTCTCGAAGGGCACCTGTGTACGAAGGAAACTTTTTTTTGAATTGCCTAGTGTTGACAATAGTATGGTTTGACGGTCCTTGGGCTTTTAGATGCTTAACAGGGTCTTCCTAGTCTTCAATAACAACTACTAGCTTCTCACCTATAATTACTTCAAGTTACGTACTTAGTATGTAAATATGCTTCTGGCTGAATGATTGGAAGTTCATTATACCAGCAAGGCTTGCTAGCTGTTGTTAAATGGGTAGAGATTCAATGGACTAGGTGACAATTAGTACAAGTCAAAAGCTGTAAATTGAACTGGCTGTGATGAAATCTCCCCGCATGGATGTAGTTTGTCTAATTTAGTAGAAATTAAATACTCTACCATCAGTAACTCTCTTCTTTTTTTCTCTACCAAATGCACCCCACCTTTCCACAACAAAAATCTAATAATTCTAAAATTCAAAATAAAAAATGAAGATTCTGGCGAAAGAAAACCTACCCAGAAAACATAATAGGTTAGAACACTTGTAAAACAAAAATTTTACCTGATAGTTCAGAGCCTTGATTGCCATCTTCTTTGAATCAGACCCATCAATTCCTCTTTAGAAATCACTGTGGGTGTCATCTGTTCCTCGAAATCTCTGGTGGTGACCATGATCGGCTGAACCAGAAATCTCTGAGACAACCAGAAATAGGTTGTCCGAGAGTGAGCTGTGATAGAAACTCTCAGTGCTTCCGATAGCTCTACGGCCATACTTGTATTTGGACAAGATGAAGAAGAGGAGACCACAATATAGCTTTCTCCAACAATTGAATGGATAAAATATTAAATATGATCAGCTGAACCAGAAATCTCCGAGACAACGTTTTTTTTTTCGTTTCGCTAGTTTTAAATGCTTTGTTGAAAGCAAAGATATGTCTTCGTCCTTCTAATTAATTAATCTAGCTTACTATACTTATTTTATTGGTATTGATTAGACAATATTTTATTTTATAGCTTTTGTCTACATTTTATATATTTATTTTTGTAGCCAAAGAATATTCATTTATTCACAAAGTATAAATCAATTAAATTGTGAATTATCTATTTGATTTATTTAAGAATTAATTGAATCCATGTATATATATTTTCAAGGTGATAAAAAACCTTTTTGAATAAATTATATATTTACTAGACATTTGAGAGCGATATCTCAAACGAAGAAAGTCTCTTTCTTCATCTAAATATCTTATATTCTCCCCTTTATATTATATATGTTTTAAAAATGGTAGTATTTCGCAAAAAATTGTAGCTGAAACAGCTGTCAGCACATACAGGTTTTTTGTTTTTGTTACACATTTACCTTTTCAAACGTTCCTCTTATACTAACAATTTATTAAGCATATTTTCTTTAAGCAGTGTTCCGAAATAGTATTTTCGAGGGGAAATCACTTTTTTTTCAGCTTCAGTGCTCCAGAAAAATACTTATTTTCCCAAACTTTTTGCAGAACACCTCACTTTTTTATTCTTCTTTTTTGAGAAAAAGCACTAAAGATCTCACAAAAGCATGGTCCAACATGCTATAAAATTGCAATGGTTGACAATACATATGTAAATGGACAGAGAATCTACAGTGTGCTACAGAAACGCAGAAACAACAAGCATAAAATATCATAGAAACACGAAGAACATGAAAACCACCCTGTCAAAGAGAATAGACTTAAAACACACAGAAGTAGCGTTACAAGTTTTTATTGTATGTGTTTCATACACAAAAGTTTACACATTACACTGCATCTTCAAGTCATGAAGCAAAACATTCTTAAAAGTTTTCAAATTGCAAGAGATTTCACCTCATCCACTTTCCAGAGGTCTTCATACTTGTACCACCTCATGAACCCTTCATCATTTCGAGTGTGCTGACACATGATGCATGAGTCACTCGTGCAGGTTAGGAACTTGTCTAACCTAGATGCTTTTTCGAGAATGGATTCATCAAGCTCAGTCAGAATTTTCATAGGTGCGGGTGGAGGAAGGTCTTCAGTAATTATGCAATGCGATATTTTGAGCACTTTCAACTGTTTTAACCCCTCCAAGAGAATAACCAAAGCAGGTTTAGATAACTCCGTACAACTCACACTCAACACTTTCAAGTTTGGAAGAAATGCGACCAGTGCAGATGCAAACAGAATATCACAAGGCCCCATAATTTTGAGCTCAGCAATTTTTTTGCAACTCTTCGCAATTTTCTTGATGACATAGGCAGGTTTTTCTAAACTAGGCATGGTCAGTGATTCAAGATCTTTCCATTTACAAAAATCACGGCGTATTGCTGACTTTTTTAGTGTTTCCCAAGCAGGCATAACAAGGCGTTTAAGCCGTGGACACCTGAAAAAGCAGAGATTTAATTAGCTGTCATATTCAGTTTCACAGTAATTTTTGCTTCTCCTGTATTAGGTGTTGGTCCACACATTCACTTATTTATGGAGTTGGAATTGAAAATGGAGTTATGTTTGGTTACACATTCCGCAAAAATTATTTAGAATAATATCATGCTTGAATGTACTGCTCAAACTTAAGTGAAAGTGAGTTGGAAAACAGGTTGAAAGTTGTTTCCAAATTTGAAAACAACTTCAAGTTGAATTTGAAATTTCATGGCCAAACAACTGATTTTTTTAATAAATCAAAAAATTACTCCGGAAAAAAGTGTATTTTCATGAACTCTGAAATGATGCTTGCTGTACGTTTTTTTTTTTATTTAAGCTATATAGTATTATAGAAAAATAAAAGTTTGTCAGGGGAGTACCTATTGGCAGTATAAGTCAACTGATTGTCGTCAACATACAAATTGTGATGGAAGATCAATGTTTCTATGTTTCCACGACTGAGGTTCATGCAAATCTTTAGGAGGCGGGTCAATTTTTCACGAGACGGAGTGTCCACATATACATATGGCTTTGTTGTAATACTGACGAAATTTGATTGCAACACCGACAAGTCTAGCGTTTTCCAGAGAAGTGGATCAGAACAAGCCAATTGCCATGCGCGACAAACTTGAGGAATTGCATATATCAACTGGAAAATGTCCAAGGACAGTAGTATCTTTACCAAGATATTAATATCAAGGTCCTCCCATCTCCTTACACGAGCATCTCCTTTTTCCATAACAGCTTCAATCTCCTAAACTCCTGTAGAAACAAGAAAGGTTATTACTTCACTAGATCCATGAAGAATATTTGAATTTCTGTCGTCAAATTGATGCTGCTGATTGTCATTTTGTGTTCTAGTGAATATACTCAGACCATGAAGAATAAAAAGTTAAGCCCTGCAATACGAAGAAACATAGAAGAGTGTACAAATATGTCTGAGGAAGGTGAAGAAACTAGGAAACTATAACCTGGAACTTAAGTCGGTTGTAGATAACGACAGAGAACTAAGTTCTTTCTGGCATAGCTGATGGAAGTATAACAATTTTGATAAAAATAATCACTACTGAAAGCAAAATTATACAAAAAAAGGAGGAAGTAACATTGATTTGCACATAAAATTCCCTAAAGAGGAAAATTCAATGTCCTCATGAGCATTCCGATATAAAAACTGAAGACTTGTTATATGTTTTGAAGGGCAAGATAAGTACAAAGAGAACTGGGGAATGGAACAAGTGTGTGCCGAAAAAGATGCATATAGTTCCCAGGAACGAAATAGAAGAGGCTGTAAAACCACAATACTTCATCCCTTCTATTTTTCTTGAATAGGAACACAAATAAATAAGTTAACATGATTTGTGCATTTAAGTAATTCCTAACTGGTCAAAGATAATAACAATACAAGTACAATAATAACAAGGGCTTAATCTCAAAATTTTGGAATAGATTGTATGGCCCCTTTGTAATCAACTAATCATTCTGCTCTACGTGGGTTCAAATTTTCAACACTACTTTACAACAACTTAAATGGAGTGATATGGACATTGAGCATTCATTTAGCCAACCCCAACTGGTTTGGGATTGAGGTGTAGTTGTACTTTACAATAGCTATACTTCAAACCTAAACTAATTGAGGTCGGTTACATGAACACTCAATATACATTCCGTTCCATTTGGAGCAGTTTCATTCCAATACTCAGATAATTATTAAGGGAGGTGTAGTTGTACTTTACAATAGCTATACTTCAAACCTAAACTAATTGAGGTCGGCTATATGAACACTCAACATACATTCCGTTCCATTTGGAGCAGTTTCATTCCAATACTCATATAATAATTAAGGATACTCTATTACCAAAGGCTTTCTCTATTTTCTACTGAAATACAAATCAGTAATGAACTAAAAAGACTCTTGGCAAACAACATACTTGATACAAGTGTAGCAATATAAAATAAACCTTAATCCTAACCATTGGAATTACCTCTGGATCTTGTGCTTCATTTATATTTTGTATTTAGCTAATTTCACAAGAATCTTGAAATTGTAAGTCTTTTGGGATAACTTTGCTCATGTGATTGTAATGTTTAGCTCGTCCATTTGACCATTTTAACACCTTCAACCATCAGTGCCAAACCTATACACCAGTGCAATTGACATTCTAACGTAGACATTTCCAAACTATAATTCAGGACCTTCTTTCTTTTTTATCTTCTACATGTGCTACTTTTGTACCTTGTCATAATCATCACTTATTTTATCTAGTTTTGTATGACCACGCACCATCACACCATTGACATTTCTACAACACTCATTTTTCTGATACGCATTCAAGCCATACCCCATCATTAGTCTCACAACTATCTAACAAATCCTATCTTCCACTCTGGTATGAATCTCCTTATCGGATGACACTCCTCAATTTCAGCTATAAGATTTTAATCTAGTTGCCTCTTCTTCTAACAGAATATCATTCCATTGACGTGGAAACTGAGCCTAGACATATAAACAGTCTGCGAACTCACTTTGATGATCTCAGATCTGAATAAAGAAGTGTTGTGGTGAATAATTGATCAATGTAATACTAGTTTATCCTCGCGGTAAGGAATTGATAAGAGAAATGATATAAAATATTTTGTAATTTCCCGAAATAAAGCATCATACAAATTGTGACAAATGGAGTATTGATAAGAGGTCCTGAACAACAGAACCAATGATAGTTGCTAGGGAGATCCGTTTATGACTAAATTCTAAATTGAAAGCTAAACTAGCAAGTAACCATGATGGATCTTTTCAATCCACGTCTGACAAAAGCTGGAAAAAAAAAACAAGTAGTTAGAGAATGGAAAGGAAGAGAACTTGAATGAAATGGTTCTTCAGTGTGGTTCTTGTCTTCTTATCATAAACAAACTAGAGTTCTCAACATTCATCAAGTTTCTCAAATGAGTGAAGTATCAATTGAAGTATAACAATCAATAATGGATGTTGATATTTTACTAAAATTACCCGCTCACAGACAAAATCTCTAACTCGCCCCCTTCCCAATGTCAACCACAATATTGTATTGAGTTTTTGATCAATGATAATAATTTTTCACGCCTTTTTCCCAATACAACTGTACTTGGGTTTGAAGGGAAAGGATTGGTAATTATATGAAGCATACAGAAGAAAATATATAGAGGTTGTTCCACAGCCTAAACAGAGCACTAAGACTACCTCTCTGAAATGGCCCCTGGGGCTTTGGTCTAGTGGTAAGAGCAGATCATGTATTGTGTGGGTCAAGAGCACATCAGGGGTTAGAAGCATGTTGCAAACAAAGCCCTGGTAGTTAAGGAAAGAAGGGCAGAGGGTACGGTCCATTATCCACCGGATTCCGATCCGTGTGCCATAGGCCCTCGGGAACTTTTCAGTTTTCAGAAAAGAGAAGCATTTTCAAATGGCTTCAATCAGATAATCACAAGCTAATGTGTCAACAAGGGTCTTTGAATATAGGTTTTTGATGTAGGCCAAGAGAGGAGATCTCAAGCCTATAATGGATAGCAAAGATGCAGTAGGACTGATTTTGTGCTGGTATATAGCTGAATTCAGAAACAAATCCCTAGGGATAGAAAGCCTCTAGAGGAGCCAAACGATCAGTAATAAATTAAAGCATCAAGAAGGAACAAGCAAAGAGAAGGTTCTCTGTTGGCCTGGTGATGAATATCTAAAAAGAAGAAAAGGTCTAGGAATTCCAGCTAGTGAAAAGCTTCAAGATAAACTTGCTAATAGAGAGGCCCCTTTAGCTACAGAAGGAAATTTCTATGTCCTTCTTTTATCCTCTCTGTCTATGACTGATGTAAAATTGGTCTTATACAAATGAGTTGCATATATTGGTTGAGATAAATCCATTTTTTATTTTTTTTTTAAAACAAAAACGAAGAATTTCATGTTTTTATAGACCTGACCAGGATTTTTTTTTCCAGTTCTTTATGATATTTCTTAATTGTTAATTGAATGAAATTGTTTTTCGAAATCGCATTTGATTTCTAAGAAACTAATACACCAAGGAGAACACAAAAACTTGAGCAAGCAATTAGTAAGGGGGGAAGGTGATTACTAGGAAACAGTTTTCTTTTCCTTTGTGCTTGAATGTTTTCAGAAAACAAAAACGGGAAAAAACAAGGAGAGTCAAGTTTTCAACTATAATTTTAGCAAAATCGATTCATTGGAAAAGCGGGAAAACATGGTAGAAAATATTGGAACTCCCCTTATGTGCCTCCTAAACCTATTTATGTTATTCTTCGCATAACATGGAAGCAGGTCACTTCTACTAAAGCAATCTCTTACTCAACTTGGCCAGCGATTTCTCATTAAAGGTAATATCAGCAATATCCTACCTGTATATCCCTCCAACCCAATTTCCATACATGTTCAATTGCCTTCCAAATAAAGTGAGGAATTCAACCCTGAGATTTGTTACGCTTTTCTCACAACTTTCTTGTCATAAATTTGTAAGCTCACATGTACTTCTCGTCTGCATCTTCTTGATACATTTAATGAAGCTTTTTTACTTCATCAGCTGATATGAGGCCTACAACAATCTCTCTCAAACTACTAATCATCTATCTACTCCCTACGAAGCTGATAGGTTAGATGCCCCAAAATCCAAATTTCTTTTTGAGAAAAGAAAAAGATGGAATAATCAAAGCACCATTTGCATTTAACTTATGTAGGTCAAAAAATGATGTTATAATTTTTTTGGATAACGATGAGAATACTGTAAAAACATCAAAAGAACCTACATTCTTGATTGGAGTACTCCAACAGCATCGTTAGGTTAGCAAAATGAAAATTTAGTAAATCAAAACCAACCTCAACAGTGATTTAAACGTTAACAACAAGAAAATATGCATTTTATCATACCACTCTAATAATAGAAATGCAGGACACCACGACATGCAAATTCAGACAACCTTGAATTCAGATCTGTATGGGGAAAACTCAAATAGCCAGAAAAAGGG